>CAUYPK010059156.1:0-11249 GCA_963574355.1 Loris lydekkerianus | reverse complement strand
AACAGTGGGTTGTCCAGTCTTGATTTCAAATGTCCCGTCAGGCTTCACAAAAATCTTGGTAGGCAGAGGAATGCCTTCTTTTATGTCCTTCGTCTTCTCATTGAACTCCTTGCAGAACTGGTTGATGGAAACACCTCGCTGACCCAGGATGGGACCTAGTGGGGGCCCAGACATGGCCTGGCCTGCTCGCACGATGGTCCGGATCACGCCGCCGGCCTCAGGCTTCTTGAGGCCCCGAGTGGCCCGACTTAGCTTCGACATGGTGCAGAGGTTCGGGTTTAGTTCACTTCACGGCCGCCGCAAAATCCACACTCTGGGCGCCACCATCTTGAGCCCGTATTTCTTTTTCCTTTAGTAAACATAGGATCTCACTCAGCTCAGGCTGGTCTCTAACTCCTGAGCTCAAGCGATCCACCCACCTTGGCCTTCCAGAGTGTTAGGATTACAGGTGTCAGCCACTGCACAATGCTCTACCTACCATATTTAAAAATAAATCCTTGCCTGGTACGGTGGCTCACATCTGTGATCCTACCACTCTGGGAGGCTGAGGTCGGGGGATTTCCTGAGCTCACAGGTTCCAGACCAGCCTGAGCAAGAGCAAGACCCCATCTCTACTAAAAATAGAAAAACCATCCAGGGTGGTGCCTGTGGCTCAAAGGAGTGCGCCGGCCCCATAAGCCAGAGGGGGTGGGTTCAAACCCAGCCCTGGCCAAAAACTGCAAAAAATTAAAAAAAAAAAAGAAAAGAAAAACCATCCAGGTATTGCAGCTGGTGCCTGTAGTCCTAGTTACTTGGAAGGTTGAGGCAGGAGGATCACATAAACCCAAGAGTTTAGAGGTTGCTGTGAGCTAGGCTAATGCCAGGGCACTCTAGCCTGGGCAACAGTGAGACTCTGTCTTCCCACCCCAGCCCCCCAAAACCAAAACACACAAATTAGCATGCAACAGGTGATGCAAAGGAAAAGATACTCTTCTGTAGGCAATCCTTGGTTTGTTGTGCTTTGCCTTGTTACACCTTATGATTTTTTCTAAGGTTGTAACCCTGTTTTGAGCAATTCTATCAATGCCATTTCCCCAAAAATATGTGGGAACACCATGTTAATTCTCACAATACTGCAAACCTTTTCATCAGTATTATATCTGTTATGGTGACCTGGGTTCAGTGATCTTTGATGTTACTATTTTTTGTGTGGGAGGAGAGCACCATTCCCAGAGGTACTGCAATACCAGGTTGATGCGTAAAGTGGACAGAGCGAGCTCCCGTTCTACCTCCTTGCTCCAAAATCCATTTAATATGTATATTGTCTCACATACAGAATCCATAAGACCTTAAACTGTTTAGAATAGATACAACCTTGCTCTTAGCCCAAAGACCAAGTGACAGTGATGTTATTATTGATTGTTTTGGGGTGCCACAAACCATACACATATAAAACAGTGAACTTAATAAGCCAAATTGACTTAAAGGTACTCTTCTTACGACTAATTTAATAAAAAATGAGAGATATAAGGCTCTACTTAATGAGCAATTAACCATGAGAGAAATAGCTTTCAGAAAACTAGAAGCAGGAAAACGTGGAAACAAAACACTAGCATGAATCTTAAAATGATTCTTTTTGGCCGGGGCTGGGGCTGGGTTTGAACCCACCACCTCCGGTATATGGGGCTGGTGCCCTACTCCTTTGAGCCACAGGCACTGCCCTTAAAATGATTCTTTTCAGATTAATATAAGGGTATATACGATTAGGTTACATTGGTTGCGATTAGGTAAAGTCTGAGGTGTAGTGGGGTCCTTTACCCAGGAGGCGTGCCACACACCCAGACACTGTGCCCTAGGTGGGCTTACAGCACGCCCTTGCCCCCTCCTTGAACTTAACTGTGTTTTTCTCTCATGTGGTTAAAATGATTCTTTTCTTATCTATGCCTTACTTTTTATTAAATAGAAGAAAACCAACTTACCACAAGTCTCAGATGTAAAGTAACCTAATTTTATCTCCACATGGAGAGGAAGGTTAAATATTTTTAGGTATAAAGATGTATTTACAGGGGAAAAAAACCCTACACACAGTACTATAAAATTAATTATTGACCTTCCAAAAATATAAAAATGCTAGAGGTAAACACAGGATACAGCATGGCTATCCAGTATTGTTAGCTTCTGTTTTCAAGCCTTTGGGTAAGGGTTTCTCAGTCTGTATGTGGCTTGACAACTGTCTGTCATTAGTCACCTTGAACCTCAAGGTGGAGCATGACTTCAGGGACTGCTAACTGATTATCTAGCTTTTGGCAAAGCTGAGGTAAAAAAGCCTTCATCCTTTATAACATTAAAGGGGGTGTATCCTAGAGACTGCAATAGACATTTGTTCCCTGCTCAGTCCCTTCTTTGGTCATCCCTTCTGAAAACCAGCCATATTCACGTCAATGTACTCCAAAGATGTTGGGTCTTGTGCATACTGGGCTAGTTATATTGTCTTTCTCAAGAATTTAAATTAGCACATAAAAATAAATATCATGGCCGTGGCGCCTGTGGCTCAAGCAGCTATGGCGCCAGCACATACACCTGAACTGGTGGGTTTGAATCCAGCCTGGGCCACCAAACAACAATGACGGCTGCAACCAAAAATAGCTGGGCGTTATGGCAGGTTCCTGTAATCCCAGCTATTTGGGATGCGGAGGCAGAAGAATTGCTTGAGCCCAGGAGTTGGAGGTTGCTGTGAGCTGTGATGCGGTCTACCTAGGGTGACAGCTTGAGGCTCTGTCTCAAAAAATAAATAAATATCATGAATGTTGTGCAGAGTTTAGCTGGGGCAGCTGTGTTAAATCATGTGGAATAGAAAAAAACTGGTAACAGATGGAGAGAGGTACAGGATGTCCCAAAACTTGCCTCTGAAGTGCCATACACAGGGGAAATGAGAAATGGTAGCTGAATGGACCTTTATTTACAAAATAGTCATTACAAACAGGTGGCCAATACATAGAGAATATTTTATAAAATTTTATAATAATTATTTTGTAAATAAAGGTACATTTAACTACAATTTCCCATTTCCCCTATGTATGGCAACTTCAGGGGCAATTTTGGACACCCTGGGTAGAGCTGAGACAGTATAAACCTTGACCTCAGGAAGTGACTTTTCTTCCTTTTTGAGGCAGGATCTCACTCTGTCACCCAGGCTAGATAGAGTGCAGTGGTTTCATCATAGCTCCCTGCAACCTCAAATCCCTGGGCTGAAGCGATTCTCCTGTCCCAGCCTTCCAAGTAGCTGGGACTAGTTTTTCTATTTTTAGTAGAGATGGGGTCTCATTCTTGCTCAGGCTGGTCTTGTATTCCTGACCTCACTCAGTCCTCCTGCCTTGGCCTTCCAGAGCACTAGGATCACAGGCATGGCTGCCGTGCCCAGCCTGGGTACTGACTTTGCAGTCCCAATTTGAGTGCCCATGTGGCCTGCTTTGTTATAGTTTTGGTTCTTCAACACCACTTTTATTCGTGTGTGTGTGTGTGTGTGTGTATGTATATAGGTACACGTGTGTATATTTTTTTAAAATAATTTTTTGGGTTTGTGTGCATGTCAGGTGAAAGTCAAATGGCTTAAATTTATAGCTTTAGCAGTGGGACAAGACCACTTTCACCCTGTATGTTACCCAGAGCTGCATACCGGATACATCTCTAATTCCACTACTTAAGCTCACCTGACTAGATGTGTACTTCAGACAAACCAAGTACTTGACTAAGAAAAAGAATTACCGTATATACTCGAGTATAAGCTGAGTTTTTTCAGCACAAAATTTGTGCCAAAAAACCCGAACTCGGCACAATAAGTCAAGTTTCCTAAAATCACAAAAATAGATATCCTCTCAAAAGAACTATCACTTAAACAAAATTTTTATTTTTATATTGACCTATGCCATGGCTCATGTACCTGAAGTAGAAATTCAGTTCAACTCAAGAATAAAAAGCCTTTCTCTTATTAGACCTCAGATTTCCATCCTTGTTTTGCCATTAACACATCATATAACTTGAACAATTCAGCTGGGCTTGAAAAGCCCTGTCTTAAGCTACTAATCATTTAGTTTATCAGTCAGTCTATGTAACCACTGCCCTGCTAAGGAGTTTAGCTATTGTAAAAAGCAAAATAATTAATAAACTTGTGACATGCAGAATAAATACAAAAGGAATTATTTAAGTCCTGTGTGGTGGCTCATACTTATAATCCTAGCACTCTGTGAGGACTGCTGGAGATCAGGAATTCAAGACCAGCCTGAGCAAGACTGAAATACCTGTCTCTACAAAAAAATAGAAAAAATAGCCAGAAATGGTGGTACATGTCACCACCAGTCAGGAGACTGAGGAAAGAAGGCTGCCTGAGCCCTGAAGTTGTGGTACATGTCACCAGGAGACTGAGGAAAGAGGGCTGCCTGAGCCCTGAAGTTGTGGTACATATCATCAGGAGACTGAGAAAAGAGGGTTGCCTGAGCCCAGAAGTTGTGGTACATATCATCAGGAGACTGAGAAAAGAGGGCTGCCTGAGTCCAAGAAGTTGTGGTACATATCATCAGGAGACTGAGAAAAGAGGGCTGCCTGAGCCCTGAAGTTGTGGTACATGTCACCAGGAGACTGAGAAAAGAGGGTTGCCTGAGCCCAGAAGTTGTGGTACATATCATCAGGAGACTGAGAAAAGAGGGCTGCCTGAGCCCAGAAGTTGTGGTACATGTCACCAGGAGATTGAGGAAAGAGGGCTGCCTGAGCCCTGAAGTTGTGGTACATGTCACCAGGAGACTGAGGAAAGAGGACTGCCTGAGCCCTGAAGTTGTGGTACATGTCACCAGGAGACTGAGTAAAGAGGGCTGCCTGAGCCCTGAATTTGTGGTACATGTCACCAGGAGACTGAGGAAAGAGGGCTGCCTGAGCCCAGAAGTTGGAGGTGTGAACTAGGCTGAGGCCACGGCACTCTAGCCAGGGTGACAGAGTAAGATTCTGCCTCAAAAAAAAAAACAAACAAACAAAAAAAAAAAGGATTTATTTAAACTTGATTCTGGTTAACAATGAAATGTTGCCTTGGAATTCCTAACAGCAAAGGAAGAAAATCCTGAGCCTACTAAGACACGTTCCTCCATCTGAAAAGATCTGAGTGCAGCTCAAAGGCAGGTGTGATCCCAGGCACAGAGCCTCTGAGTGGGAGTAGAGCACATGAGGGATAGGAGATTCCAGCAAATGAAGTTCTGGTTATAGAATCACAAATCTTCCTAGTGAGATGGGAAAGCAGAACAGCGGCCCCTAAGCCTTCTGGCACAAGAGAACAGTTTCATGGAAGACAATTTTCCCACAGACCAGAGGGAGGGGAGTATGGTTTCAGGATGATTCAAGAGCATTACGTTTCCATCTGAGATCATTAGGCATTAGATTTTCAAAAGGAGCATGCAACCTGGATCCTTCATAGATAAGAGTTTAGAGTAGGGTCTGCACCCCTCTGAGAATGTGATGCCTCTACTCAGTGACGAGAGGTGGAGCTCCTGGGGGTACAAGTGATGAGGAGAGATGGGAGCAGCCGTGAATACAAAGGAAGCTGTCTGGTCCAGTTCCACTATTTGCTCCCCAGGGTTAGAGAACCAATTTAAGTTATTTGGGAAGCTCAGATATTTAAAAGAATATGTACAAAAGAAGAGATGACTAATTATGAATAGAAATACCTGTGTGTCGCTCGCTGGTCATTGTGGTAGGTGCCTATAGTCCCAGCTACTTGGAAGGCTGAAGGAAGAGAATCACTTGAGCCCAAGAGTTTGAGGTTGCTGTGAGCTATGACATCACAGCACTCTACCAAGGGCAACAAAGTGAGACTTTGTCTCAAAAAAAAAAAAAAAACCTTTAAGAAAAGTATCACAAAGACACAAGCCTAGTAAGAACTGAGAGTTCCAAAAATGCTAATAAAACAACAAAAATCTTTAAAGCTACGCTTGTACAAAATAAATAATGTTGGGGAAAGATGGCAAAAGGTTAACTAATAGCAAAGAGAAGAGGCAGTTTCTAAAAAAACAAAAATAAAAAATTGCTTTTGTCTTTTTCATCTGTAAGTATGGCCCTTAAGTGAGAAACAACAGACAGCAGAAGTTCAAGTCTGTGAAAGTCAGTAAGAGGGTAATAGAACCAAATATATTTAAACATATTTAACACTCAACACCCAAATCAAATCTCAAAGTCTTGCAAAAACTTCAAACACAGAAGAAAAACCATTTTAAAATGTTTCAGTAGGGCCAGACATGGTGGCTCACACCTGTAATCCCAGCACTTGGGAGGCGAAGGTGGGTGGATCACCTGAGCTCACAGGTTTGAGACCAGCCTGAGCCAAAGTGAGACCCCGCCTCTAAAAATAGCCAGGCTTTGTGGCAGGTGCCTATAGTCTCAGCTACTTGGGAGGCTGGGACAAGAGAATCACTTGAGCAAAGGAGTTTGAGGTTGCTGTGAGCTCTGATGCCAGGGCACTCTTCCCAGGGCTACAGAGTGAGATTCTGTCTCCGGGGAAAAAAAAATTTCACAAAGTACAAAATGATAAGCTTAACACTGATCTTTTAAAAATTTCTGAAAGAGAGTATAAAGTGTGTGATTTCTAAATACTTAGGAAAAGTATTTTCCTTTGTATAATATAAGCTGAAAAGTACAGAAAATATTAGATAACAGATCTAAGATTAAAAAAGATTCTGTTAAGTTGGCATAACAAACTTAAACCAAAAAGCCATACTTAACAGGAATATGCTGACTTGTCCTGCATTTAGATGAACAATATAGCTGTCTAAATATATGAACAATTGTTTGGTGAAAGACCTTGTTGTTGGCAATTTATATGAAAAAAATCCATATATTTTAGTGATTGAGAATGACTGAATGTGTTCTTAAAAACTAATGAAATTTTATGCTATACATTAAAAGATCAGAATCTCAAGAATACAATTGTTTTGTAAACTAGTAAAATGGCCAGTTAAATCAGAAAAGTGTAAACTTAGCTTTCTCTGAGAGCATTTGAAAATAAGTTTTATGAGTCTTTTAGACTCACTCGAACTGTAATGCTATCTCTAGTGTTTATAAAATACAAATCATATGAAATAGTGTTTATCTACAACTCCCACAGCCACTAAAATGAAAAAAACACTTTTTCTTTTTTGCCAATTTAACATGTAGTTGAAATGACAGATGAAATTGGAGTAACTATTTTAAGGTTTTTTTTGTTTTGTTTTTTTGAGACAGAGTCTCACTTTGTCGCCCTTGGTAGGGTGCTATTGGTATCACAGCTCACAGCAACCTCAAACTCTCGGGCTCAAGCAATCCTTTTTGCCTCAGTTTTTCATTTTTTCAGTAGAGATGGGGTCTCGCTCTTGCTCAGGCTGGTCTCAAACTCGTGAGCTCAAGTGATCCGCCTGCCTCGGCCTCCCAGAGTGCTAGGATTACTGGCAGGAGTCACCATGCCTGGCTTATTTAAGAATTTTTTAAAGATACATTTTTTAAATTCTGTGTTCTGGTCTAGCACAAAATACTTTCAGACAATTCCTTTTAGTTAGTATGCAAAAGTTTTGGTGCAGGCATTACTTAACTTAGTAAAAATGAAGACTAGGTGACTGAGTGTCAGATTCTCTCTTGTACAATCCTCCTTTACGCTGAGGAACTTTACTGATAATAATGGTAAAAGGGAAAGTCAGAAAAATTTAGACTGCCCCTTAAATTTTTCTTTACTGATAATAATGGTAAAAGGGAAAGTCAGAAAAATTTAGACTGCCCCTTAAATTTTTCTTTCTTTCTTTCTTTTTTTTTTTTGGAGACAGAGTGTCATTTTGTTGCCCTTAGTACAGTGCTATGGCATCATAGATCACAGCAACCTCAAACTCTTGGGCTCAAGCGATCCTCTTGCCTCAGCCTCCCAAGTAGCTGTCATTACAGGTACCTGCCACAATGCCCAGCTATCTTCTTAGCCGGGGTCTCACTCTTGCTCAGATTGGTCTCGAATCCGAGAGCTAAGGGCAATCCACCCACTTCGGCCTCTCAGGGTGGTAGGATTACAAGTGTAAGCCACCATGCCCAGCCTTCCCTAAAATTTCCTGACACTACATTAGAACTATCATACATTTTAAAAACTGAACTGATAATGAAATAAGCACTTCAACCCTTTTTATTACTCCAAATAATTCAGGAAACAAAAGAAACAACTATATTTCTGTGTATTAACAGAATATGCAAAGACATCTTAAGCTAAATTTTATAGAAAGACTTGATTACCAAGGAATATTAACAAGTAAATAACCTATTAAGAGACTCAAGTAACTTTATCCTACATAAAATACTAAAATGTTTAACTTTAAAGCTTTACTAAGAATCTTTTATTATGTATTTTATCTGGTCTGATGTCAAATTATTAGAAAGAGTAAATCTCTTTGTAGAAGCAAAAGCATAAACAACATAAGTAATTTATATACATACAGAAGTGCACAGTCTTTTGGAAAGTTTTCGTATGATGTAGAAGGAAATGTATTTGATTGGTTTTCCTGTTCATTCTGAGTCACAGGTATATGATCTACACAAACACAAAAAACACAAATGTGAGCAACAAGTATACCAACTTAAAAATCACTCACTATAATATCCTAATAATATCTTCATTCACTAGAGGTTCTGCCCATAGGAAGCCCCCAAACAGCAAACATATTAAGATTTCAAAATTGAGCCAAAAAATTACATGTAAATATTTTCAAAAACATTAAGAAAATATAGGATGAGATAAATCACTTAGAATTCTACTGGAGAAACTCCAATTTGGCCTGAATTTGATATGCATTTTAATCAACCTTTAAGATGAACAAGTATCCCTACTTTTGTATTTAATAACAGAATTCTTCAAGGCTCTATTAAAGGTTAGAAAATAGAAAGTTTGTGTATGTTTTATTTTCCCATTGTTCTACAACTATATTTTGGAAGAGGGTTTGAAGTATTTGGGTATTTCTTTTCAGCCCTGTATTTACCTTTCCATATTTCTTTTTATTAATTGTTAAGATTATTTTTATTTATACCTTTTGAAAAATGTACCTTTTCTTACATGGGTTACTTGTGCAAAGTTAGAGTTGGAAGAGTATAAATGCATAAAAAGTGACCATGGAACACTAGATGAAACATTCGCAATCCTTGACCCACACTGCTACTTAAAGGTGCTGTCTATTTAAAAGTATCAATATCCAAAGGAAGATGCGGATGTTGCAGAGGTTGGCTTTAAGGTTCTCATAAGGCTAAAAGGGAAGAAAAAACCAAAGCATGCAGTAATAACTCAGGACTTGGGTGGAAATTAATTTTCCACAGATATATTCCCTTAATTAAAACTAAAACTAAAATTAAATTAAATTAAAAAGTGGAAGACTGTTAAGTTTGTTCATCTAGGACAGCACTGCTCCTTTTAAAATATTAAAAGATGTCCACATTGGCTCGGTGCCCATGGCACAGTGGTTATGGCAGCAGCCACTTACCCCAAGGGTGGCAGGAATGAAGCTGGCCCAGGCCAGGTAAACAACTGCAATAAAAAAATAGCCAGGCATTGTGGTGAGCGCCTATAGTCCCAGCTACTTGGGAAGCTGAGGCAAGAGAATCGCTTGAGCCGAAGTTTGAGGTTGCTGTGAGCTGTGGCACTCTACTGAAGGTGATATAGTGAGACTCTTATCTTAAGAAAAAAAAAAAGTCCACCTTTCCCTAGCTCAAAAACTGATGATGAATTTCCATTCCTCTGCTCCCACACCTCTTTAAACCAAAGCAAAAACCCCGAAGACCAGTATTGAAATTTAGCATAGGTGTGTCCAATCATATCTTGCACGGAGAGGATGTTGTCAGTTACAGCAATTACTGCACTACGTTGGCTGGCTGAGACTTTCAACATTTTTCCTACCACTGAACGCTATCTTATAGTTCATACTGCTTAAGTCTTAGCATCATGCGATTTTGAGCTTCCATTACCCTTTCAAAACTGATGTTTACGTGGATTTGTTTTTCTGTTTTCTATACGCCATATTCCAAATACATTCACTCCTAAATCCACCCAACACAAGAGAAGGACGAGCCAGGATGAAACACTTAAGCAAACATTTTGTTAAAATGGCATCCTGGTCACCAAGCTATGCGTAAGCAGCACCTATATAACAATTCATTTTAAAGGCTTAGTGTAAAGTACAGTAACAAAAATAACTTCTCAGAGCCTGGAGATGAGATACAACGGAAAAGCAATTAAGCATTTGTAATTTTTGCAAGTAACCCAGGTACGGTACATTTGATTTCATAGAGGGTGTTTTCAGATGATCCAGGAGTAGAAGGGGCAGGAAAGGTTTGGCAAGGGAAGATGGAAACAGCACAACATTAATAAATATAATGACACTGAAGAAAAGGAAGGTGACAAATGTATCAGTATGTCTTTTCCTGATATCTGGTCTCTTTTGCTGCCCCCAGGGTCAACAATCACTCATGCCAGCTCTGTTCTACTATTGGAAAAACATGCTTTTCACATTTCCACTTGTTCTCCTGGTACAGCTGAGCAGCCTGGCTGTTTGCTGGACTATTGGGATTGGGTCCATCCAACAGAGACTGTACGGATGTTAAAATGGAAGACATATAAGTTGGGCTCAACGGTTCTGAAGTACGTCCAGACATATTCTACCATCTGCATAGACATTTGGATGAAACATCTTAGAGACAAATCTAACCATAGGTGGTTTATCTGGATATTCTTCAGTGAATTCTATTGTAAGCTTAAATGTTCTATCTTCAAATGTAGTCCCTTCAGGTCCCCAAATGATCACATTCCAAACCATTATATTGTTCTGGGATGGAGCCCTGCTGACTCCAGCAGGAGGCTCCTCAGGCAACCTCTGGAAGTCCTGCATGAGGCACTGCTGAGCCAGGGTGGGGCACACACGGGGGTCTCTAGCATCAGGGGCGGGGCACACAAGGGGGTGTCCAGCAGGGTCAGGGGTGGGGCACACACGGGGGTCTCCAGCAGGGTCAGGGATGGGGCACACACGGAGGTCTCCAGCAGGGTCAGGGGTGGGGCACACACGGGGGTCTCCAGCAGGGTCAGGGGTGGGGCACACACGGGGGTCTCCAGCTGGGTCAGGGGTGGGACACACACGGGGGTCTCCAGCAGGATCAGGGGTGGGACACACACGGGGGTCTCCAGCTGGGTCAGGGGTGGGGCACACACGGGGGTCTCCAGCAGGGTCAGGGGTGGGGCACACACG
>CAUYPK010059153.1:0-10337 GCA_963574355.1 Loris lydekkerianus | reverse complement strand
GGAGACACCATCTTCCAGTAATTCACCAAAATGATGAACACAAAGGGAAAGAGGAGAGGCACCTGATACATGTTCTCTAGGCCTTTTAGAAAACATGGAGTTGTTCCTTTGGCCACATATATGCGAATCTACAAGAAAGGTGATATTATAGACATCGAGGGAATAGGTACTGCTCAAAATGGCATGCCACACAAATGTTACCACAGCAAAACTGGAAGAGTTTATAATGTTACCCAGCATGCTGCTGGCATTGTTGTAAACAAACAAGTTAAGGGCAAGATTCTTGCCAAGAGGATTAATGTTCGTATTGAGTATATTAAGCACTCTAAGAACCGAGATAGCTTCCTAAGACATATGAAGAAAAATGATCAGAAAAAGAAGGAAGCCAGAGAGAAAGGTACCTGGGTTCAACTGAAGCCAACAGCCTGCTCCACTCAGAGAAGCCCACTTTGTGAGAACCAACAGAAAGGAGCCTTAGCTCTTGGAACCCATTCCCTATGAATTCATGGCATAATAAGCATATAACACAGCATGCAGGAGTACCTATGGAGTCACATTTTTAGGTGCAAGAACCTATTTATTCCCCACGAATTCATGGTACAATAGGTGTGCAGCATAGTACACAAGATAACCAATAGACCCCATGTAACAGTGATACAAGGTGCTGGAACCTATTCCCCATGAATTCAAAACTCAATCAACACTTTGTCACAATCAATGGCAAGGTTCCTCCCTGAGCTACTGGAACCTTTTTCCTATGAATTCATGGCATAGTAGATAAAAATAGTAGCTTACTGCTAATGTAAAAATGTTTCTCATTCATTCACCAAAAGTGTGATTTTTTTTTCCCCAAAGAAATATTAAAGCAAATTTTAATAATGTCCTAAAAAAAAAAAAAAAGAAGAAGAAGAAGCAGATAAAGGCAATGTGTTCCCTATTCCCCTGAGCACAGGCAGGAAAGAGGCATTTTCAGCAGTCAAATGCAGACCATATACTCTGTACTGCATCCTGGCTCACAGAGGGGTCTCAGCAACCTGATGGAAAAAGAAGAGTGGCTCCTTCCCTCAAATGCTCCTCACCCTAATCCCAGAATCACAAAAGGAAAAGGAAAGATAAAAGGTTCATTCTAACAACTGGTACCTGCTAAAAACAGGCAACTGCTGACACTGCAGCATCTGTGAGGACAGGGACCCCAGCCACTCTCCAAATCTGGCCTCTCTTGTCTGCCTCATGGTTTTGCTCACAGGAAGAAACAAAGTTAAGAAAAAGTGAAAGTAATGGTACATAATTCAGATTCTCTCTAAGCACATGTTCATTTTAAGTCAACCCTTTGCCTTCTGGTTTTCTGCTAACACTTAATAGACTAAAACCAGACCACAGAGTATATTGCTAGTGTGGTTTTGCTGTAGCCAAAGCAGCATCAACTCTGAATGGGGCTGGAACCCATACAGAAGCTGATATCTATGAGAAAACCCTACAGAATCCAATGAGAAAACCCATTACTAACCCTAATGATCTCATAGGTCATCCATCCTTTCACAGCTGTAACAGCTTCTTTCCTCCTATCTCTTCCCTCTAGAAAATCTAGGGAAGGACAGACAACTTTAATAGAAAATGCCAGGTTTATCACACTCTCCAGTGAGCACCTGAACATGTGCCTTAGTCTATCCCCGTAACGGGGAGACAGAAAGGGTGGGCGAGGAGGGCAAAGAGTTGAGAAAGTATGAACCTAAATTGGTTACACTAGAACTTCATTTGAGGAAATTCCATGTTTTAAGATGAAAATCTAGTATTAAATATCACAAAAATTCTATTTCTTAGCATCCACGATTTTTCTATATTCTCTGAGTTGGTTATTTTCATGAGAACACTTTACAAAAAGACACACTACCTTCACAGAGGAATGGGTAAACAAAATGTGGTATTACACACAATGGAATATTATCCAGTCTTAAAAAGAAAATTCTGTCACCTGCTATAACATGGATGAATCCAGAGGGCATAAACACTAAGTGACATAAACCAGACACAGAAAGACAAATGCTCCATGATTCTACTTATGTGAGGTATCTAGAGTAGTCAAACTTTTAGAAACAAAGAAGAATGATAGTTGCCAGGGGGCAGAGTGGAGAGGGAAATGGAGAGCTGTTCTATGTATATATTTTTAGTTTTGCAAGATGAAAAAGTTCTAGAGATCTGTTCCACAAAATGTGAATATATTAACACTACTGTACACTTAAAAACAGTTAAAATGGGAGATTCTATGTGTTTTCTGCCACAATAAAAAAAAAACCACCTTCATTCTACATTTGGAATCTAAATCTTCAATTTGTTATTTTGATATTTAAAAATAAAAAATATATCTTATTAAAAATGAAAACTCTAAAATTAAATTGCTTTGAACACTTAAAAAGAATAATTAAAAAGCACTAGAAACAATTGCTCAGAAACAAAAAACTTTGTCATTTTAAGAATGCATGACATTTTCATAGTAGAAAGGATCCTGACATTCTTCTCAAATGGTATGCAGAGTATGCTGAATCAGCTTCTAAATCAAATGAGGCTGCTGATGTGTAGCCTTTTAGCAAAAGAAGGATATATCACAAGACAGTCTTAGAGACTGAACACTGTGGCTATTATAACAAAGCAGCAAAATGAATCATTCATGTGTAGAAGGAGTGTACAAGCATTACTAGCTACTGAGACTTTTTAAGTGGTTCCCATACCGGTTCACCTTACCAAACCTCTCTTCACTCTCTGATTTCTCTAAACACTGATCTGTCATCCATTCCTCTGAAATATAAAAATTACTCTAAGGAGACAATACTTGTAAGAACATTAACTCCTAAGCTGACAGATCAAAAAGGCAAAGCAAACTTATTCACCCAGCCTTCCTTTCAGAAAAGGCTAAACTCAAAGGAAAGTGCACATTTTCTATAAGGCACATGATTTCAACTTTCCCCTGTAAACATTATTATACAAGGTAATGAACTAGAATTCCCAAAACTATTTGCCCTATAACAGAAATGTGATGAATATTTCCGTATCTTCGCTATACAGATTAAAAAACAACTACCATATAACCGAATTTCCCAATAATAGCTCATGACTTTGGGGATCTATGATTCAGAGAAGTCTCTATTTTCATTTCCCCAGAGGCATTATTCAGGTATGGGAAATCATGAACAAGGTAGGAAATATATTTGCATAGTTTCTTTTTTTTTTCTTTTTTCTTTTTTTTTTTTTTGCAGCTTCGGCCAGGGCTGGGCTTGAACCCACTACCTCTGGAATATGGGACCGGTGCCCTACTCCTTGAGTCACAGGTGCCAACCCATATTTGCATAGTTTCTATGTGATTTGCATACTCCTCTACAAGCTATAGTCTATTGAAAACAAAAATGAACAGGCTTGGCTCAGCGGCTGGGCCTGCCAAACAACACTGACAACTACAACAACAACAACAAAACAAAATAGCTGGGTATCTGTGGTGGGTGCCTATAATCCCAGCTACTTGGGAGGCTGAGGCAAGAGAATTTCTTACACCCAACAGTTTGAGGTTGCTGTGAGCTGTGATGCTACAGCACTCTACGGAGGGCGACATAATGAGACTCTGTCTCAAAAAAAAAAAAATAATAATAATAATAAAATAAAATAAACAAAAAAGTAAAAGTTTCTGAAAGTCATAAGTACATGCCATTATTTTTCTTACTCCTCCTCAATTTCAATTAATTTATAATGGGTGCCATGATCGCCAAAGCACATCACTGTTCCAGACATACAGGACATAAAAGCCCAGGGATAACCAAGCCTCTGAAGCTTTGTCCTGGGCCAGCCCTCTGTGGGGATACTGGTTGAGGAAAAGCTGCAGTAGGCACATACCCAGCAGGGGTATGAGAATTAAAGGAGAGAGAAGGGACAAAAATGCAAAAATTCTTGGTTCAAACAATCATCTGTGTTTCCAACCTGTAATCAGAAAACTCTCCACCCCAAACTGCTATGCTGTTGAACAGAGCAGGGGCTTCAACTATGAACTATGCAACACCCAGCCCCAACTTTTCATCCCTCTCTATCTAAAGCCCTCTCTTTGTTCATGCTTAATCATCCATCTTCCCCAAACCTAGTAGTAGGAGCTGCTAACGAATGACCCTTTATGTGCGTCCCTTTGTTTTGGGAGAGTATGAAGTTCTTCTCTTCCTCTCAGGTGTGTTCATGTTTTAAAAAAAAAAGCATCAAAGGGCTCAGCGCCTGTGGCTCAAGCAGCTAAGGCACCAGCCACATACACCTGAGCTGGCGGGTTCGAATCAAGCCAGGGACACTAAACAACTATGATGGCTGCAACCAGCCCTCACCTGTCCTTGTCTAAATAAAGAAACAAAGGAAACACATTTAACAACACTTAAAATGATCCAGCCCCTCTGGCTTTCTAGTGACCTGACACCAATACAGGGCATTGCTATAAACAGTTCCAGAATTAGAATCAGGAAAAAGAGGATGCAAAGGCAGAGACTTCATAAAGGCAGGGGATAAACATGGGTATATGAGAGGTTTTTCTCCTTATCCTGAGAAAAGGACTGTGGTGTTTTACAGACAACCCCACTTACCATCTACCCTATCTCTTATTTTTCCACATGCAAAAGTGATCTGAAACTTTAATCTAGACACTACATTACACAAGTTTGACTTTTACTACATCTTTCAGTTCCCAAAGCCTATTAACCTAAGAATATGTCAAAGGAAGGCTCGGCGCTCGTAGCACAGTGGTTAGGGCATCAGCCACATACACCTAGGCTGGCAGGTTCAAACCTGGCCTGGGCAGCTAAACAATGACAACAGCAAAAAAAAAAAAAAAAAAAAAAAAAAAAAAACTAGCTGGGAATATGCAGGCACCTACTTGGGAGGCTGAGGCAAGAGAATAGCTTAAGCCCAAGAGTTTGAGGTTGCTATGAGCTGTGATGCCACAGCATTCTACAGAGGGTGACATAGTGAAATTGTCTCAAAAAAACAGTCTTTAAATAATATCCCAAATAATCACTCTCTTATATGTATCTTCAACTCCCTTTCTATTCCCTCACTGTATCATCCTTGCCTGGCAAGACCCAATTCCTGTCTAAATCCAGTTCTATGTCAATACCATATTGGCAACTACTCAGTCCACAAAGAGGGAAGAAAACATGCCCCATACCAACTACTCACCATATATTAATAATGGCCACCAATGCCAAGTTGTCCCTTAGTGATGTCTGAAAAATCATGATACATATTCTACTGGACCAATTACTTCATTGCTCTCTCCTCAGCACTAATGTATGTCTCCTCCCCAACCTCACTCTCAGCTTGATGGCTTGCCTTCCTGTTTCATTGAAATACCACCAGGCACAAACAGAACAGTCTTGCCACAAACATCCCTATCACCATCTGTCCTCCAATTTACATCAGTGCTTCTATCACTCAGGATAGGCCAGTTTACACACTAACCACCACTACCGCAACTCTACAACTCTCAGTTGCTTAACAAAAGGACACTAGAACTCCGTCACTGTCAGCTGGGAGCTCTGCGCTATGTTGTCCTTACTCGGGGATGCAAGTTGATGATCAGCCAAATTCTGGTACATCACACTCACCATGGCAGAGGGGGGATTTAACTTTTAAAGATGTTCACACTGACAATTAAATGCTATAGCACAGAGATGATGCATGTCATTTAACATAATTCACTGGCCATGACCACTTACATAACTCCACCAACTCCACCAAGGCGGAAGAGGCCAGGAATAAGAGACCTACCATATGCCCAGAAGGCAGAGAGCTGAGCTTATCTGACATCAATGTTAATGACTTCCAAAGTGCTCACAAACTTACCTTCTCTCCTACCATTACACTGTACTCTTAGCTAAGGCCAACCCTCTCAAAGTATTATACTCTTTCTTGCCTCCTCAAAAGTATTAGTTCTACAACTGTTCCCTCTATCTCCTGTCTCACAAATATTTCTTTCTCTATGGATCATTCTTAACATGTAAATATCATAATAATTAATTTCTCCTACCTCATGTCCTATTTCCAGCTACAGCCCCATTTCTGTGTTCGCATCTACAAGGGATCTCTTTCAAGACAGTTATGCTAGCTCTAACTCCCCTCCCCTCAGACTCTCTTGAATTCACACCAACAAGGGCGTCCCCTTCCCAATGGCCCTTTACCAAAACAAGGGCTTGTCAAGCTGTCCTGCAACCCCCACCCTCCTATAGCCAATAGCAAACTTTCAGGCCTTATCTTATCCAAAATACCAGGCATGTTTGACGCAATTGAACACTGTTTTCTTTGTGCAAACACTTTTCATACTTCACTCCTAAGATATTTAGTTCTCTTGGTTATCCTCCTACATTCCTGGCCATAGGTAATTAGTATCTTTTATTTGTTCCTTCTATCCTCCTTATTTTTTTATTTTTGTTTGAGACAGTCTCACTTTGTCATCCTGGGTAGAGTGCCGGGGGGGTCATAGCTCACAACAACCTTGAACTCCTGAGCTTAAGAGATTCTCTTGCCTCACCCTCCCAAGTAGCTGGGAATACAGACAGGCGCCCGCCACCACAACGTCCATCCGGCTATTTTTAGAGATGAAGTCTCACTCTGGCTCAGGCTGGTCTTGAACCTGTGAGCTTAGGCAATCCACCAGCCTCGGTCTCCCAAGTGCTGGGATTACAGGTATGAGCCATCGCACCCTCCCCCCATGCTCCCTTAGAGTAGGGTGAGCCTCAGTGGTCAAAAACCACTCCCTCCTTTGTTGATTTCATTCAACTTCATGATTTTGAATCAGATCTATGCCCTGATGGCTCCCAAATGTCTATCTTTGGCCTGGACTGCTACTCTGAGAACTACTCAGCTATCCAATAAGTATGCAATATCACCACTTACAGGATTCAGAATTATAAGAATTTTGTTAAAGAATGGATGACTCATGTTGAAAACTCATCTACTCCAATCCCTCATTTTGAATGTGAAAAACCAAAGCTCCTAGAAATAAACAAATTTCACAAGAATTATAAAGGAGAGAAAGGCCAAATGGGATGGCTGTAATCCCAGCACTCAGGGGCTGAGGTGGGCAGATTCCTTGAGCTCAGTTGTGTGAGACCAACCCGAGCAAGACCAACTTGAGCAAGAGTGAGACCCCATCTCTAAACAACAGAAAAAACTAGTCTGGCTTGGTGACCATAGCTCAGTGGTTAGGGTGCCAGCCACATACACCAAGGCTGGTGGGTTCAAACCCAGCCTGGGCCTGGTAAACAACAATGACAACTGCAACAACAACAAAAAAAGTAGCCAGGTGTTGTGGCGGGTGCTTGTAGTCCCAGCTATATGAGAGGCTGAGGCAACAGAATTGCTTAAGCCCAAGAATTTTAGGTTGTTGTGAGCTGTGATACCACGGTACTCTACCGAGGGCAATATAGTGAGACTCTGTCTCAAAAACAAACAAACAAACAAAAAAAAAAAAACTAGCCAGGCATTGTGGTAGGCACCTGTAGTTCTAGCCACTCAGGAGGCTGAGGCAGGAGGATCGCCTGAACCCAGGAGTTTGAGGTTGCTGTAAAACTAGGCTGGTACCATGGCACTCTATCCTGGGTGAGAAAGCAAATGCTGTCTTTAACAAAAGCAGGAATGAAAATATAAAAACTAAATAAAATAAAAAAGAAATTTTTTTTTAAAAAGAGGAGAGAACGCTGCTTATCAGATTCTTTTTCTTTTTATTAAATCTTAGCTGTGTACAATAATGCAATCATGAGGTACAATGTGCTGTTGACCACCTCTCTACCTCTGCAAAAGCATAATATTCCAGGGCATTCCTAAGATGAAAATAAAGATGGAGGGAAGTATAACAAACAGTAAATGAAGACAATAATAAACGTTAAGCATTGGTAATTAAATTCAAATGGGAAACAACTGAAGAAAGACATCATCCATAAAACCCTGAGGTTTTCAACCAGTATGACACACAAAAAAAATTTGAGACAGAGCCTCACTTTTTTACCCTTGGTAGAGTGCTGTAAAGTCCTAGCTCACAGCAACTTTAAACTCTTGGGCTCAAACAATTCTCTTGCCTCAGCCTCCCGAGTAGCTGGGACTACAGGTGTCCACCTGAATGCCCGGCTATCTTTAGAAACAAGGTGTCACTTTGGTCAGCTGGTCTCAAACCTGTGATCTCAGGATATCCACCCGCCTCGGCTTCCCAGAGTGCTAGGATTATAGGCATGAGCCACATTGCCCGGCCTTGCCATGAAAACTTTTAAAGATTAACTAAATTATTTTCATAAGAGTTCAAAACACAGTAAGTATTTTTTTTAAAACTTTTTAAATTGTTAAATCATAGCTGTGTGTACATTAGTGCAATCAAGGGGTACAATGTGCTGGTTTCATATACAATCTGAAATATTCTCATCAAACTATTCAACGTAGCCTTCATGGCATTTTCTTAAGTTATTGTATGTAGACATTTGTATTCTGCATTTAGTAGGTTTCGCCTGTACCCATTCTAAGATGCACCATAGGTGTGGCTCCACCCTAAACTCCTCCCTCCCTTCCCCTCCCTTGGACCTTTCCCCATATTCTTGTGCTATAGTTGGGTTATAGCCTTCATATGAAAGCTATAAATTAGATTCATAGTAGGGCTGACTACATTGGATACTTTTTCTTCCATCCTTCAGATACTTTGCTAAGAAGAATATGTTCCACCTCCATCCATGTAAACATGAAAGAGGTAAAGTCTCCATCTTTCTTTAAGGCTGCATAATATTCCATGATATACAAGTACCAGAATTTGCTAGTCCATTCGTGGGTCGATGGGCACTTGGGCTTCTTCCATGACTTAGCAATTATGAATTGGGCTGCAATAAACATTCTGGTACAGATGTCTTTGTTATATTATGATTTTTGGTCTTCTGGTATATACCTAGTAAAGAAATTATAGGATCGAATGGCAGGTGTATTTTGAGATCTCTAAGTATTCTCCAAACATCCTTCCAAAAGGAAGGTATTAGTGTGCATTCCGACCAGCAGTATGTAAGTGTGCCCTTTTCTCCACATCCACACCAACAACTCTTGTTTGGGGATTTTGTTATGTGGGCTACTCTTACTGGGGTTAGGTGATATCTCAAAGTAGTTTTGATTTTTATTTCTCAGATGATTAAGGATGATGAACTTTTTTTCATGTGTTTGTAGTTCATGCATCTGTATTCTTTAGAGAAGTTTCTCTTCAAGTCCCTTGCCCACCCTGAGATAGAATCACTTGTTATTTTCTTGCTAATATGTTTGAGTTCTCTGTGGATTCTGGTTATTAAACCTTTACCGGAGGTATAACCTGAAAATATTTTCTCCATTCTGAGGGCTGTCTGCTTGCTTTACTCACTATGTTCTTGGCTGTACAGAAGCTTTTTAGTTTGTTCAGGTCCCAGTAATGTATTTTTGATACTGCTTCAATTGCCTGGGGAGTCCTCCCAATAAAATATTCACCCAGGCCGATTCCTTCAAGAGTTTTCCCTGTACTTTCTTCAAGTATTTTTATACTTTCATATCTTAAGTTTAAATCTTTTATCCAGTGAGAGTCTATCTTAGTTAATGGTGAAAGGTGTGGGTCCAGTTTCAGTCTTTCACAGATCGCCAGACAGTTCACCCAGCACCATTTGTTAAATAGGAAATCTTTTCCCCACTGAATGGTTTTAATTGGCTTGTCAAAGATCAAACAATGGTAAGTATTAGGTTGTTTCAAAGGTTTGGTCTGTTTTAATATCATGTGTTTTTGTAGCTCCATATCTCAATAAATATTTATTCTACTGTATCGTGATATATACTGATCGATGGAGAATTTTGTACTCGATACATTGATGCTGTTCATTATTTTCTACTTTTAATTTTTTTTATTCTTTTCAGCCTATTACTATATGATGTCATTAAGCGATTTTCGGCCAATTTTTCTCTATGAATTCAAATTGAACCAAAGCGCTGCCAAAACAGCCTGAAAAATTAACCAGGCATTTGGTAATGATAGTGTTAATGAATGCACTGTTCGACATTTGTTTGTGAAATTTCGTTCCGGAAATTTTAGCCTCGAAGATGAGCCCCTAAGTAGTCGATCTAGAGTAATCCAGGACGAGGATTTGAGGACCCTGGTGGAGACTGACCCATCACAAACGGTGCGTGGGATGGCGGAAGAACTGGGTGTCAGCTCCCGTGTGGTTTTTGATGGTTTTAAACGTATTGGAAAGGTCAAAAAGCTCAAAAAGTGGGTGCCCCACGATTTAAACCATCGGCAGAAATTGTCATGTTTCAAGGTTTGTTCTTCATTGCTTTTG
>CAUYPK010059152.1:0-33544 GCA_963574355.1 Loris lydekkerianus | reverse complement strand
TGAAAAACCCACCTCCCTAATTGACCTCTTAGATTCTGTCCTCTTCACCCATCAGCCCACCTGGGATGATTGTCAGCAGCTTTTACAGGTGCTGTTCACCACAGGAGAGAGAGAGAGAATCCTGTCAGAGGCCTAGAAATCAGTCGTGGGCCAAAACAGGACTCCCACTACCAATCCCGTTGAGATTGATGATGCCTCTCCCCTCACCTGTCCTGATTGGGACTTCAATACAGAATCAGGTCAGGTGAGTCTCTGAGTCTACTACCAGACTCTAATGAGGGGTCTCCAGAAAGCAGCCCATAAACTGACCAATTTGGCTAAGGTAGGGAACGTTCAGCAGGAGAAAAATGAGTCTCCCACTGCCTTCCTGGAAAGGATCATGGAAACATTCCGTACTTACATGCCCATGAATCCTGAGGCAGAGGATAGCAAAGCCGCAGTTATCATGGCCTTTGTTAACCAATCTGCCCCTGACATAAAGAGGAAACTCCAGAGAGTACTACCCCATATTATAAAAACTGAGAACTCTTTACAGGATTTGCTTGCAGTGGCTGAAAAAGTATATAAAACGGAGAGACTCCAGAGGAAAAGCAGACCCAGGGTCAGGCCAAGCAAACTCAAGACCTGGCTAAAATCCTGCTGGCCACCATTGCTGCCAAGCCTCAGGACCGGCAGGCTTGGCTACGAAGACTAACAGAGGAAGATGAGGAAAAACCTTGGGGTAGGGGGTCTCTGGTGACTGTAGAAGGACCAGTGCACCTACTGCAAGGAGATGGGGAACTGAGCCAAAGAATGTCCTAAAAAAAGATCTGGCAAGCCCATCCCCCATGGTAAGACCAACATCCTAGAGCTTGGGGAACTGAGTGACTAGAGGGGTTAGGGTTCAGCACCCCTTCCTGAACCCAGGGTAACCCTCAAAGTGGAGGGGACACCGGTAGATTTCCTAGTGGACATGGGCACCCAGCATTCAGTACTTATAGTAGATCAGGGTAAACTAGACACAAAGAAGTCTTGGATTCAAGGGGCAAGTGGGATGAAAAAGTACTCATGGACTACCCAAAGAACTGTGGACCTGGGCATGGACCAGGTATCCCACACATTTTTGGTCATCTCAGACTGCCCATACCTTTTACTAGGCAGAGATCTGCTGAATAAAACTGGGGCCCAGATATCCTTCAAGCAGGATGGACCCCAGGTTATAGATAACCGAGGGCGCCCTATACAAGTTCTAACTGTCCAGCTAGAGGATGAATACAAGCTTCACCAACAACCACCACGAGCCCAAGCTGACATTAGTGCTTGGCTCCACTCCCATCCTTCGGTGTGGGCTGAGACAGGAGGACTAGGGCTGGCCATTCATC
This sequence comes from Loris lydekkerianus, assembly GCA_963574355.1. Taxonomy (NCBI): domain Eukaryota; kingdom Metazoa; phylum Chordata; class Mammalia; order Primates; family Lorisidae; genus Loris; species Loris lydekkerianus. Next base: position 32,183 of record CAUYPK010059152.1, on the reverse strand, counting down.
AGCCTCCAGTTCTAGTAGAGCTTAAACCTGGACCAGAACAATAAAACAGTACCCCATGGCCCTGTAGGCAAAGAAAGGAATACTTCCACACAGTAGACGCCTCCTACAGGCAGGAATTTTGATCCCTTGCCAATCTATATGGAATACTCCCTTGCTGCCTGTCAAGAAACCCCTCACTAATGACTATCATCCAGCGCAGGACTTACACGAAGTCAATAAACGGGTAATGGATATTCACCCAACCATGCCCAACCCATATATGCTCCTGAGTGCCTTGGCCCCAACTTAGACATGGTACACAGTTTTGGATTTGAAAGAAGCCTTTTTCAGTCTACCCCTAGCTCCACAAAGCCAGGCTATGTTCGCCTTTGAGTGGAGTGACCCGGAGGAAGGCATCAGCGGACAACTAACCTGGACCCGCCTACCACAAGGCTTCAAGAACTCTCTATCTTTAATGAGTCTCTACATGAAGACTTAGGTGACTTCCACAAGTTACACCCTGGCCTGACCCTCCTCCAGTATGTAGATGACATACTGCCAATGAACAAGATTGCCTGCAAAGAACGTGGGATCTGCTCACCACCCTGGGACACTTGGGATACCATGCATCAGCGAAGAAAGCCCAGATCTGTCAACAAACTGTGAGTTATTTAGGATATGTGCTTAAGGACGGCCAGAGGTGGCTGAGTGAAGCCAGGAAACAAACTGTGCTCGGAATCCCAGCTCCCACTACTCCCAGGCAGCTGTGGGAATTTTGGGGAACAGCTGGATTTTGCAGGCTGTGGGTGCTGGGATTTGCTGAAATTGCCAAGCCCCTATATGAAGCCACCAAGGAGGGGCAGCCTTTCCAGTGGTCAGCAGACAGGGACTTAGCATTTAGAAAACTCAAGACTGCCCTGTTAACCTCTCCTGCAGTGGGCCTCCCTGATATCACAAAACCTTTCCATCTGTATGTGAATGAACATAAAGGGGTGGCCAAGGGAGTATTAACCCAAACTCTGGGACCCTGGACTCGTCCAATTGCCTACCTATCCAAAAGACTTGACCCTTGGATGGCCTCCTTACTTACACATTATAGCAGCCACTGCCCTCTTGGTAAAAGATGCAGATAAACTCACCCTGGGACAAGAACTGTTGATAACAACCCCCCACACTATCGAGGGGGTCTTGAAGCAGCCCACAGACCAGTGAATGAGTAAAGCACGGCTGACTCATTATCAAAGTCTACTACTGATTACCGTGGATTCGTTTCTTACGCAGTGCAGCCCTGAATCCAGCCACTCTCTTACCCAACCCAAATGCAGAGGTGCCACTCCATCACTGCCAGGATATACTAGTACAAATCCACAGTCTTTGCCAAGACCTGACTGACCAGCCACTGCCTGATGCTGAAGAAACATGGTTCATGAAAGGCAGTAGTTTCATGAAGAATGGACAGAGGTATGCAGGGGTGGCAGTGGTCTCAGAAACGGAGACATTGTGGGCTGAGCCCCTCCCGAGTGGCACCTCTGCCCAGCGGGCAGAACTCATTGCCCTCACCAAGGCCCTGGTTCTGGGGAAAAGTAAAAAAATTAATATCAATACTGACAGCCAATACACGCTTGCCACGGCCCATGTACACGGAGCAATCTACCAAGAGAGGGGGCTATTAACCGCAGAAGGAAAAATGGTTAAAAATAAACAAGAGATACTAGACCTCCTAGCCTCTATCTGGCTGCTGAAAAGTTAGCCATCATTCACTGCCCAGAGCACCAAAAGCCAATCACTCTGGTGGACAGAGGTAATCATTGAGATGATGAGACCTCCAAAAGTGCACCAGGCCCTAACCCACAACCTACCAGACCCAAGACTATTAGTCTTGCTGGAGAAGCCTGAGTACACCCCAGAAGACCTAGCATGGCTCGGTACTATCCCCCAAGTACACAGCCCTCCTCAAAATAATGGCTGGTGGCGTATTGCTGATGGGAAGACCCTCCTTCCAGCACAGCGAGGGATGGAGGTGCTACAGCGCATGCACCAAGCCACCCATATGGGAAATAGGAAACTGAAGGACTTGGCTTGCCATGCAAAGATTAAAATCGAACAATTGGACACCAAAGTCGACCAGGTAATTAGTGCTTTCAAAGCTTGTCAACTCACAAACACCAGGGCTGAGCCAACTGCCCAAGTGACCTGAGAGCAGGGAGACAAGCCTGGTGCATATTGGGAAATAGATTTTACAGAAGTTAAACCAGGACGGTATGGGTATAAATACCTCTTAGTTTTTATAGATACCTTTTCTGGGTGGGCTGAAGCCTTCCCAATGAAGCACAAGACCGCCCAGACGGTGGTGAAGAAATTTCTGGAAGATATCTTCCCCAGGTAGATGCCAGCCCTGATTGGCTCAGACAACGACTCTGCTTTTATATCTCAGGTAACAAAAGGGGTAGTAACTGCTCTGGGAGCACCCTGTAAATTACATTGTGCATACAGGCCCCAGAGCTCGGGTCAGGTAGAAAGAATGAATAGAACCTTAAAAGAGACCTTGAACAAATTAACTCTTGAGTCTGGCAGAGACTGGGTGGCTCTCCTTCCCTTTGCCTTGTATCGGGTTAGAAACTCTCCTTATAAGCTTGGGCTTACTCCTTATGAAATAGTCTATGGGAGACCACCACCCATCATTCCCAACACTCGCATAGATACATTAACTGAAGCAGATGATGAAAATTTCCTCCTCTCCCTTCGATGTTACCAGAAGGTACAAAAAACTGGAGCCACCTGCGAGCCACTTATGAGGCTGGTCCTGTACCTGAACCCCACAAGTTCCAGCCTGGTGACTGGGTCTATGTGAAGAGGCACAGCCAGGAGACACTGGAGCCCTTGTGTAAAGGACCCTATGTTGTGATTCTAGTGACACCCAACGCTCTCAAAGTGGACGGTGTCGCCTCTTGGGTACACCACACCCATGTCAAACTTGCAGATGCGTTTGCCATCTAGGAAGACTTCATCCCACAATGGAAGATTCAACAGAACAGGGACAATCCATTGAAACTAAAGTTGCAGTGAACTCCACCCGCTCCACGCTGATACTATTACTTATATGTACCCCTTTGTGTGCCTCCCCCTGCTCAAGCCTTCACCAGCCATATAATCTAACTTGGTACATTTTGGGGGGACCTGTCTGTGGGTTTGGAGGGCTTACATGATCCGTGGAATGAACAGTCTTAAATGCTTCCTGGGGAATACACCCCAAGTTCACTTGGGACCCTGATTTGCATGTGGACCTAGATCAAATAGTGGGCCTGACACAGAGTGATTGGTCCCCCCACCATAGCTCTTATTATATCTGTCCAGGTCACAAAATTGATAAGTGTGGGGGAAAGGACCATTATTTCTGTAAACATTGGAACTGTGTCTTCACAGGTCAGATTTGGTGGACACCCCCCAATCACCCTAACTTAATTGAGGCAAAGAGGAGCCCGGGTCCTTGGTCAGACCAGGATGGCAGGAATAATTGTCACTGGATAGGGATCCTTGGAGGACAAAGATTATGTGACCCGGTACGCATTCAGTTCACCAGACTAGGGAAAGACAAGCTCACCCACTGGGAATTCTGGAAAACCTGCGGACTCTGTCTGTATAGCCCCTGGCAAGTCAACATATATTACTATGATAAAGGAGGCTTCTTTAAAATATAAGTAGTATACAGCCCAATTGCTCCTGATAAACCTGCCTGGATCAGTCCTAACCACATCCTCAAGCCCTGAACAGGTCGCCAGGCTTTTCTAAATTTGACTACCCATGCCTCTGAGACGTCAAGGGACGTGCCCAGTGCCCATTTTAATGCTGACCCTGCCTGGGAATTACTCAAGAGTACTTACCAGGTAATTAACTTATCAGGTACTTGCCTGATTTGACAGTGGCTTGCTGGCTCTGCTTTAGTGTAAAACCCCCTTATTATGAAACATATGCCATTCTGGGAAACTACACCTTTGGGAAGGCTGAAGCTTGTCGATGGCATCAGAATCACTCTACACTTACCCTTCAAATGGTAATAGGGACAGCCTTGTGCATCCATCGGTAGGGTGCCTATCTTCCACCAACATCTGAGCAATGCCACCAGTCAATGGAATGGAACTAGATATCTGATACCCTCAAGAAATGCCTGGTGGGCCTCTTCCATGGGACTAGCCCCATGCATACATGTGGGAGTCTTAAATCAGACCCAAGATTATTGTGTCCTGGTGCAGCTAGTACCTAGAATACTCTACCATGAAAACAATGCAGTACTTCAAAGAGTTTTAGACCTAACCTCACACAGAAAGCGGGAAGTAATCACTGCACTTACCATCTCAGTGCTATTAGGAATGGGTTTAGTAGGGGCTGGGACTGGAATGCCTGCCCTAGTCCTCCAGGATAAGAACTAAGGGACCCTCTGGGAAACAATCGGCTGGGACATAGAAAGGTTAGAAAAATCTATTACCCTACTCCAGGAATCCCTAACTTCCCTTTCCAAAGTAGTTTTACAGAACCAGAGGGGACTAGACCTCTTATTCCTCCAGCAAGGGAGGCTGTGTGCAGCCTTCGGAGAAGAATGCTGTTTCTCTGCCGATCATTCAGGAGTAGTAAAAGAGTCAATGGCTCTTGTGAGAGAGAGATTGATAAAGTGCAAGGCAGACCGAGAAAATAACCAAAGCTGGTATGAGTCACTCTTCAATTGGTCTCCCTGGCTAACCATCCTAATATCAGCCCTGGCTGGCCCCCTGATACTATTACTCTTACTCCTTACAATAGGCCCTTGTATCATCAGTAGACACATCACTTTTATACGGAAACGCGTAGGTGCTGTACAATTACTAGTCTTAGAGGTCCAATATCGACCCCTAGCTGAAAGAGAATTAGAGATGACAGAGATGGAACTGGACCCATGATTGGGCTGCGAGAGTAACAAGTAGAGGGGCAATGAGAGAGCCAGACCATTGCCATCTTAGGCTGGGTCACCGCCATCTTAGAAATTAAGTTTCACTTTTGCCGCCATTTTGTTGTATAAGTTTCACTTTCCTGTAAGAGCAGGCAATTCCCTGAAATCATGCAAGTGCAACCTCCCAATCAGGGACCACCCTCTGCATCAGACCATTTGGCAGCCAATCCTGAGACGCCTCCCTGTCCTGAAGCCTAGCACACCCTTCCCACTACCCCATATTATAAAAACTCTATGCCCCAGAGCTCGGGGCTCCTGGCTTGGATCTGTTGCAGTGGAGCCCCCGGGATCCCAGGCTTGAGCTTGTGACAATAAAGGCTCTTTTGCTTTTGCATCAGAATCGGCTCCTTGGTGGTCTTTGGGGACTTTATGATCTGGGTATAACAAATGAAACTATTTTGTTATGATATAATGGTGGATACATGTTACGTTATAGTTGTCCTAACCCATAAACAAATATGCTACACAAAGAGAGAACCCCAGTGAAAACTATGGACTTTAGTTAAAAAAAAAAAAAAAAAAAAAATATATATATATATATATTTTACATATATATTTACATATATATTTACATATATATATTTACATATATATTTACATATATATATATATATATATATATATGTATTTGCTTGTCAATTATACCAAGATGATAACAAATATAACAAATATAATCAAGAGGATAATGACTGGAGACATTATATGGGGAGAGAGAGGGAATACATGAGAAATCTCTGTACTTTTTGTTCAATTTTTCTTTATTTAAAACTCTCTGAAAATAAAGATGATTATAAATTATATCTGCTTTTATGAAATATTTTATTACTATTTTAGATTATGTGATGCTGAGGCAATTATATCACTAAGTGTCATTTATTTAAAATTTACTTGATTTATCACAAGAAAATACAACTGTTATTATTCTAAAGTTATGCATAACTTATGAAACACACAAACAAATATAGTTCAATACAGCATGCCTACATGTTATAATTACATTTCCTTCAAAAATAAACTTCTTGTAATTAAAAATATTTTTAAAAATTAATAACAACTTTTTGCTAATATAAATTTAAGAATGTAAAGTGCAAAAATAATTGCAATGAAAAGCTAGCAGACCTACTAGTTTGACATAGATGTATGACTATTTTGAGATTAAATATACTATCTTGCTTAAAATTTTTATCTGTGTTAATACACATATATTTCATGATAAAACCAAGAATTAAAGTAAAATATGATTGAAAGAAGTACAGTTGACCCTTGAGCAACATAGGGGTTAGGAGGACTGACCTCTGAGTAGTCAAAATTTTGTGTATAACTTTTGATTCTGCGCAAAGTAACATGAAGCTTTATTGACAACACAAAAAGTCAATTGGCACATATTTTGCATATATTATATATGATTTATCATTATGATGAAGTAAGCTAGATAATAAAAAATGTTATTATGAATACCATAAGAAGGAAAATACATTTACTATTCATTGTTGACAGGATATCATCATGGAAATCTTTATCCTTGTTGTTTTTATGTTGAACAAGCTGAAGAGAAGGAGGACACGGAGGTGGAGGGGGTGGTCTTACTGTCTCAGATGTGGTGGAGGTGAAAGAAAACTCACATGTAAGTGGACCCATGAGTTGAAACTCACATTGTTCAAGGTTTGAATGTGTTTTTCTAGAAGAAATAAAGCTGTGAAGCTAAAGACAATAAGATTGCCCTCTTCTCTTACCTCGTCTTATGAGAAAATAAAGATTTATACATTCTTACCTCTGATTTAGTCTCTTTGGGAAATGGAGACCAGTGAACATGGCAGTCACTGGAAGGCAAGATACAAACACTGAGCCTTGTTAACAGACTGGAGCTGATGGTTTTATGTTCTGTTTGTATAATTGTACTCTGAGATCTATTCTTTAGTAACCAGGCTTTTATGGAAAGTTTCCTCTGACCAGTTCAGGTCCATCTCTTCTTTATTATATTCTGTGTTAACACTCACACATAGAAGATGCTTCTGTGCCAGTTTCCCTCAACCCTCTGCCCTCATGGAGCTTTTTTCTTTCTAGGAGAAGATTGCCATCAGATAAAATCATGATGGTGAGGAAACATAGGCTAATTTGTATAGTCCAGTGTTAGTAAGTACAATGGAATAAAGGTAAAGGATGGGAATTGTGTATAAGGAGGGGTTTAGTTCTGAAGGACAGGCAGTGCCTCATTAAAGTGTGATATTTCAGACAAAAACTGAAGGAATTGAGTTCTCATTTTTAATCCCTCTGGCAACTGGAAGATTTGCTTATAAAAAGCACTCACTGCAAATTTAAACTTTAGGACAAAAAATAATAGATCCAGAACAATAATGTAGCAGATGTTAACTAAAAAGAGGAAATGAAATTAACCTTAAATTTGTTGATCTCAATTTTATCTGCAGGATCAGATATTAGGAGATCACAGCCAACTTGATCTTCTTTCAAAATAGATCTAAAACAAACTCTAGTTGTAGAGCATCATTCTCAGATGATTAAGGGAAAACAATTATTATTATTAATGACATGATAAAATGCATAAAGACTAAAGTTTAAAATACTTAAAATAATACATAAAACCTTTTCCTCCCATTTCAGGAATAAGTAAATAACTACATAAAGTAAAGGGCAGGGAGATTTACTGAAGGAGCAGGTAGTTTGCAGCAGAGTTTACCAACACGAGTTTGGGTACTTACTCATTTTTAATCCCTCTGGTTACTGATTTAAAATACCCAATATTTATTATTTCACAGTATATGTTTATCAAGAATCTGGGCTGAGCTTAGTTAGGTGCTTCTGTCTCACCTTAAGTTTTCTTACAGGGTATTGGCTGGGGCTGCGGTGACCAGTCTTTACAAGTCTCAACTGTGGGAGGCTTTTCAAGATAGATTCTCACCGACTGGTCACAGATACCAGTTCCTTGCCAACCCCTTCTCTCCATATGGAAGCTTTCCCCAGGTAGCTGGCTGTCCTCACAGAGAGGGCTCTGATAAAAAGAAAGAAAGAACGGGTGCCCTTTTCTAATTAAATCTTAGAAGTGACATCCCATGGCTTCTGCATCTATTCTTTTGTTAGAAGCAAACTACTAAATTCAATGCATGTTCAGGAGAAAGAAATTAATTACCCAAGTACAGGAATGCCTGCCACAATCCTGGCATCTTATCCATTTGCAAAGTAATGAACAAAAGGAAGCCCTCCTTAATGATATTTTCATAGATGAATGAAACATTTTTTCTCAGAATTTAATCTAACATTTTAATTTTAGGAAAAGTTTTATATTTCTTCAAAAAGGTTTCATTTTATTTAGTATAATAGTGGTATTAGCAAGCTTTGGCATATCTCCAGGGTGTTAAGTACAACTTGAAGGTAATGTAAGCAAAATTAGGTGATACTTCATTTTAAAAAGATTATAGTAACAGGTTTTTGCTCTTCCTGACTGAATACTCTGATTTGAAGTGCTTTAGTATATTTGTCCTTCTCTTAGATTTATTTTATTCTCAAATTTTCTAAAGTTTGTAAAGCTTACACAAATATCATTGGCATTTACTTTGAGATTCTTTAGAATGCCTGGAAAATAGACTTTCTGAGTTTTTATTTCACATTAGAAGTATGATCTGTACATAAAAAATTTCCCAGTGCTTTTAAGATTAGAATTAGCTTGTGAGTGTATTTTCAAATAACAAATTTATCAATTTATTAGATAATGAAAAGGTCACAAGATGGGAATACTCCTTACTTGGTCTCCTAACTCAATATTTACTTTCTAAGCAGCACAACTGAGAAGAAAGAACACAAGCTAAGAAGCAAAGTAAGAAATTCATAAATTCTGATTTTAATACTAATTTTCAACATAGTACTGTACAATAATTCTGAAATGCCTTTATATAAACCTGAAATGACATGGCTTACAAAGTTGAAAAACTGAATAAGATAAGGCATACAAAGTGCTTTGAAAATTGCCAAGTGACATTGAAATATTACTAGTAGGTCACACTAAAGACATAAAAATAGAAATGAACAATATTTCCCAATGCCATAATTCTTTATACAAACTAGGATTTCTGAGTTGCAACATTATCTATTTGGGTCATTTATTGAGTGCTTATTCTGGATCAACTTCTGTGAAAAACACAGAAATACAAAGATAAAACACACACACACATACATCTTGCTGCACGCCACTGAAAGTTTATGGATGAAAATTATAGTATACCTAGATATTTAATAAAATTGGGAAAAAGTTTCAACATTGTGATAGCATATACTCCAATTAAGTCTTTAATTAATAATTGCAACTGAATCTTGTTAGAAACCAATATAACCTTTCCCTCAAATCAGTTCCAAGGGAAACAACGGAAAAGATTATCTGATAATTGCATCATTACATAGGTTTCATTTCAGGGTGTAATAAATCCTTTCAGATGCAGCAGTAATTTTATTTGAAAACATTTACAAATTCTTTAACGACATATAATATTTATGATAATATACATAAATACTGAAGAGGTGGAACATTTAAGATACATTATTTACTTAAGAAAATTATTTAACCAGAATCTACAGAGAACTCAAATGTATAAGCAAGAACAGAACAACAGTTTGATGAGAATATTTCAGATTGTATATGAAACCCACACATTGTACCCCTTCATTACACTAATGTACACAGCTATGATTTAACAATAAAAATAAATAAATTTAATAAAAAAAATTTAAAAAAACTAGATAATTTGGAAAGCAGTAACAACATATAATACAAGAACTAGAATAAATCCATCATGTCAGTAAGTGTAAATAAAATGAGTGCAAATATTAAAGGAAAGAGATCCTCTGATTGGAGGAAAGCCTCAAGATCTCAGGGTGCTAATGAGGTGAGTTCAGGTGTCCTCAGTTTTAAGCTGCCCTTGTTCGTTTGTCTTCCGAAGTGTCACTGCTTGTGCTTAGAAACTGAGTCTTTTCATGAGAACATTTTCTTTAGTTACAGGCTACAATCCTTTCTGTTGTTAATCAAAACTTCATTTTAAACTGGATTAGAGGGATATCATACCACCATCTCCATCACTTTGATTTTTCCAATCCTTTTCTCGGTGAATACAAACATTCCTCTCCCTTTCTTCACATCCCCAAAGAAAAATCCCCATACACATCAAGTCATCAGCTGTCAACTGCTCACCATATTCAAGAACATAAAGACATTGTTTTTAAAACTGGGCAGTTGAGATAGTCCATGATGCTAGTAACACAAGAATTCTTCCACACTAATTCAATACCTATGTGCTAATGTGAACCAGTTGCTGACATTGCAAAGCTAAATGAGTCTTGTTCAATGCAGGCTGCATGTTACAGGCTGCAAGTTTTATGATTAGGTTCAAAAAATAATACACACTGTCAGTATGGAAATGAACATCACTGCATTCAGATGGACACATCAGCATCAATGTTTCAACAGACTTCAACGGGTGAATTCATTAAAATAACACATGCTTCTAAAGAGTAAATCAGGTTGACTGACCCTGAGAAATGTTTAAAAGTCCAGTGTGTATATTTTGAAATTGGCATATTGCAATGGGCAGATCAAAGTTCTCTTCTGTTTAAAAAAGTCCTTCTCTGCCTCAGTGGAAAAGACAACTGGATGATGCAATCAGGTGTGGGGTGTGTTGAAATTTGTTAGCAATAGCAGTTAGTATACCAAAGTTGGAGAATGATTTACTGAATAAAAACCAGAACATAGTCAGGGCTATCTGCAAAACTTTGCTCTCGCTAACATTTTGATATGCATTATCGAGCTCAAAATACAGGGATTTAAGTAAAATCAGTCCTCAGAGAATCCTAAATAAATCTATGCATACCCATGGGAGTATGTATAAATCGGTGGTTTAAATGCTTACGGTTGGAGAACAACCTAAAAGAAAACTTTGAAAATGGTATGGGGAATTAAGGGGATAACTGAGACCCTGTCCCCAAAATGCCTGGACTTCCCTAGCAAGTCTAAAATAGTTATTTTTACTTTTTAAAGAAAATAAACACCTGGGAAAAATACCACGAACAATGTGTAAATCTTCCTGTGTGTATCCAAGGAACTTCACTGACCCACCCCAAAAGGCATAAAATCTGTGGAATTTTTGTTCCCTAGGAGGTGGAATACAAAACCCCGAATAAGCTAAGACTACAGGCTTTCATAACCAACTGTAATTTTAATGATTTTCTTGTGCTACCCAAGTCTTGTTAAGAGAGATGAGAAGTCTGCCAAACCAAATAGAACGACACATATTTGACCATCTGAGTTTTATGTTATGGAGGCTACGCCTATTCGTGGAATTTAAAATTGGAGGTTGCTGGGAAGCCAGAAGGAAAGTACAAACTAATATATGTTCTCACAGAAAAAATACTTTTGTTTTTAAATTTCTACTTTTGTCTCATGAAATTTTATTCATCTTTTGGTAATAAAATCATTTATCAATGCAAAATAGTGATTTTTAGTATGTAGTACTGTGGATTAAGGCTGTATATTACGGCCAGTCCTTGACTTATGCTCTTTTCCCCCCATTAATTCTAGTGAAATAGCTTAGGTTTCATTATAGTAAAATTTTCCTTTTAGGATTTATATAGAAAATAGTCAAGGTCTGTTATTAACAGTTTCAAGTATTTAACATTTCATTGAAAAAAATCAAAATTTTTGCAAATAATAAAGCAGAATGATTTATTTTTTATTATTTGTTGTATTTCATAGAAAATCAAGGGGCCATATTTATAGGAATCCTCTATGAACCAATCTTCACTGGTGAATTCCCAGTTTCTGTAGGACAGAAGTAGTTACAGCCACTCCTTTTGGTCATGTGTTTACTGTACAATATAAATCACATTTTCATTTAAAAGATCTCAAACCTTTAAAACATGGATCATGATTCCCCTTGACATTTTCTTCCCTATTCTAAATATCTAGAGCACTTAAACTGTCTTCTGGTTTTGAAAATATGGACTTTGCTTTATTTATCAGTTTTATAAATATTTTATCCCTGGATGCCCATAATCAACTTTTTTTTTCCTAAAAGAAATAAAAAAAGGTTTCAAGATTTAAATTTAACTTAGTTTCTATAATTAAAAGTGATAAAGAGATTATAGAATCTGCCCCATATTTTGCTAAGGCACAAGACAGAGTCAACAAAAATGGTTAAAAGTAGTGACAGGCAAAAACAAGTAAGTTATGTTTATACCTGTTTCACTTGGAATTGAACTCAGCAGCAACTAACAGATATCCCCATAAACAGTGGCTTAATCACAAAGGTGTCATTTAGCTTAAGACATAAGACATTGTTGGCAGTAGGCATTCTAGGGTTGATATGACACTTCAAAATTATGATTAAAGACCCAGACTTTTACTTTCTTCCTGTTCTGCCTTCCACAGCTTGTGAGTTGTTATCTAACGGCTGGAAGGCTGTTGTGTGCTTACGACCCAGTCTGTGCTCTAGGTGGGAAGAAGGCCAACTACAGAAAGCCAAAGAGTAGAATGGAGGATGCCTGCCAAGACAGCCCCCTTTGTAAAGCTTGTCCTGAGGTCCCACCCAAAGACTTCTGTTTATACCTCATTTGCCAGAATTGGCTCCATGGTTACCTTACCTACAAGCAATCTGGGAAACTAAATCCATTCATTTAGCCCAGCACAATGTGCTCTAAACAAGCCTGAGGTTCTGCTGGTAAGGCGGGAAGAGGATGAGAACTTGTGGTACCTGCGGCAGTCGCCAGAACATTGGAAGCTCTCAGTCAGCTGGTAACATGTGCACACACGCACAAATCAAAACAAAAATGCTTCCAATTTTATTTGTGTATTTTACTGAAAGGAGCTATTCTACCATTCATCCGCTCATACAATATTTAAAACACAGTATTTTAAAAATATTTAAGAGAACATTTAGTAACTTATTTCATGGTATTTTTGACTGTTGACAGCCTGAGTAAGGATTAGGTTTAAAAATATTATATAAAATACTTCAGTATTCAGTAAAGTGAAAGGGAAAAATAATGAGCAAGTCATTCTTTAATTTTTATGACAGAAAAAAGAGTATCAGCTAGTCATTGCAATAATTAAACCTAAATAACAAATAAAAGTATTATTGCTTGTGCCATAATGCACCAGGAAGTTTATGTATTTCAATTCACTCACCCTTACTGCCCTATAAATGAGTCAATATTGTTACTCCCATGTTCTAGTTAAGGAACAAACTTAAGGCAGGGAGTGATTAAGTCATTTGTCTAAAGTCATATCACTAAATAGTAGAGGGAAGATTTAAACTCAGGCTTTTTGGACATGGAACCCACACTTAACCACTATGCCACAGTGATCAAATCCCAAATGGTATAACCATTTATTTACCAACTACTTATATACTTAGTGAGCAATAAATATATACCACTGGAAGCTAAAATAAATCATTACTAAAGTGTATAAGAATCCTGCATTCAATTTCCAGGGACACACTTGTTTTATCTGGGTTGTTAAAAAAAAGCACTTAGGATAGAAAGGACTTGCCTGGAAAACCAAATCAACTTTAAACAGGACAAATGTTTCATTCCTGAATTTAGGTTCAAATATCATGACAGAAATAAATGGGAGAAAGCCTAATACAATGCATTTGTAAAAAATACATTTAATATTTGCCTAAAAGAGTTCACGTGAAAATGCTTTAAAGCTTCAGTCTCCACATAAGTGATATATATACATATTTGTTAAATTTCAATAAATCTAATAGGCTCATGATTATTACCACGTAGATGGGAATAGAGAAGCAGATAGTTATTTTAGCAATAAAAATAGAAGCTCCGTAAATTTGTTGAGAAACTATTTTGTTCCAGACACTCGTTAGGAATGCAAAGATCAAAAGACACAATTTCCATGTTGTCTTTTATCAAATCCAAGTACCTAGAGATTAGTGGAAGAGAAACCATCAGCAGAGAACCGCAAGACCCTAAGAACTGTGATCAAGATATTCAGTCTTCTAAGGTCACAGTTAAGTTCCTCAACCAAACAGAGGGCATCAGAGATATTTTACTACTATAAAACATCTTATCCTGCTTTTTAAAGACTGCTTAAGAATAAGCCAGAGCAGTGGGAGGTGTTCCAGGGACACAGGATGTCTTGAGCAAGGTCTGAGGAGGCCTCACAGTTTGAACCCACGGACTCAGTTTCATAGATCGCTTGTAGCTGCTGAGGTGGTTGTGTCCCAAGTGCTTCCTGGGGGAAGCCTGAGCAGTTTTGAGCTGCTTGACAAAATCACGGAAGGGAGAAGGGTAAAGAAGCCACCGGAAATGTAGAAAGAGCTTATGCTTGTTCTGTTGGGGATGACCACATACAAGAGGGTTTTAATTCTGAAGGGGTCATGGTTAGATCTGTGTTTTCAGATTTTCCTAGAGGAGGCATTTCACCATTTAGAGCAGCATTTATTTATTTATTCATTTATTTATGAAATAGAGTCTCACTATGTCACCCTCGGTAGAAGGCTGTGGCATCACAGTTCACAGCAACCTCAAACTCTTGGGCTTAAGTGATTCTCTTGCCTCAGCCTCCCAAGTAGCTGGGACTACAGGTGCCCACCACAAGGCCTGGCTATTTTTGCTGTTGTTGTTGCAGTTGTCATTGTTGTTTTAGCTGGCTCCGTTCAGATTCGAACTTGCCAGCTCCAGTGTATGTGGCTGGCTCCCTAAACACTGAGCACAGGCAAGGAGCCTAGAGCAGCATTTTTCAACCTTTTAATTTTTTTTAATTTCATTGCACACTTGAACCTATAGTTAAACTTTCATGGCACATTTGAATTACGTTGGTCAAAAAAAAAAAAAAAGTTAAAAAAACATATAGTTACTGTACTTTGACCCTCTGCCAAAAATAATTTAATTAACGATCTTTAAAATTTTTCATGTCGTACCTAAGATCCTCTCTCAGCATACTGCTTGAAAAATCACTGATACAGAGGCTCAAATTTCTTATTTATAAAGTAAGAAAGTTTATAATTATTGTTTTTTATATTTTATTTTAAAAATTCTGATTCTTTAAAAAATGCGAATTTAAAAGAAATCTTATTTTTTAAATTAATTCTTTGGGGAAGATTGAAGTAAGTCATTTCTGAGAACTCTTCTAATTAGAAGATTTGGAAAAGCAGTTAAAATAATTTAAAACAATTTAAATACAGTATCTTTGTTTTTAAAGATAATAACCAGACAGAGCTTAAAGTTGTTAGGTTCCCCCTATAGGAGACCAGAATTCTCTCGTCCCCATGCTGTTCAGCAGGAAACCCTGAATAAGACATGGGTGAGTTCCAGGACTCTGTGTCTATCTGTCCTTGTGTGTACACACGCATGTGTGTGAAGGGGGGAGAGAAGAACTAGAGTTTGCTGTTGAAAGAGAAGTCATATATAACAGCAATGCAAACAGAATTTCAAAGAAAATCACTCCTAATGGAACAATATTGGGTAATCCAGGAGCGTTGCTATCATGGCTGACCTTGGAGAACTGGCTAGAGACATTTGTTGAACATATTTCCCTGCACTCCCCTTGCTTCCAGCATCAGAAAATAATCAATCACCTGCCTCATTGTGTAGAAAGTAGATCAGTGCTCTTGGATTGTTTCTCTTGTCTTCTGCTGACAAGCTAGAAAACTTTACTTTCAAACACAACTTTGTGCTTTAGGGCAAGTTTTCAACAAAGTTCTAAAATGTTATTATTAATGTATCAACCACATCTCCTCTGACTTAACAAATGCATATTTAAAAACACCGAAAAATAGCTTCTTCTATCTCACACACACACTATCAACCTCCCCTCCCCTCTCCTGCCACCTAAAAAGTGCTTTCAAGTATCCTATAGTAGTTTCTGCTATTGACAACAAATGCTTGGAGATGGGAATTGATGTTCTACATAAACCAATCATAATCGTTCTAAATTAAATGTGAATTATCTAGGTAACTGCTCCCAAACTAGTCATTTTGTTTCTCTTGTTTAGTCTCTGTGTAAGATTTTCCTGTTGAGCTTATTGGAACTCACTAGCAGCTGTTGCCTCTCATCAGATCTTGGTCTATGTGGGTCTCGTGAATTGACCTATGTGTTTTGAAGGATAATGCCACTTTTACTGAAATTGAAAATAAAAATACCCATTCTCTGTTCTCTCTCTTTCTACCAGAGTATGTTGCTTTGCATAACGTGTATCTGATGGATTTAACATAGACACAGCCATATATGTGCTCATATAATTGAAATATTATACATCTGTCTATTATCTATAGCTCATAATTTTATCTGTAGAAGCAGATGTGCAAAGCAGAGCAGTTATGCTTGAAGTACATGCTTAGAGATACTTTTGTTATGGTGGCATTGTGATATTCAGAAATCATAATGGTAGATGTATGAAAAGTTTACTCCTTGCTCAACTTGTGTTCTACTATATTTAAGTTTCCATACACACACAGCATATCTGTTTATATCAGAACAATAGCTGTCTGCTTCTGAACTCAGTATACAAATTATCAGCCATTCTGATCCGCTTTGCTCCACAGCCTCCCACTGCAAGCATTTGGTGTGGTGGGTGCCAAGTCACATCAATCATTCGGTTTCTTGCAGTGTCCCTGGTGAGAGATGGAATTTGTTTCCTGATTCAGAAGATAAGACAGACAAGACTGAGAAGTGCAAACATGAAAAAGAAAGATTTATTGAGAAATTTTCTGAACTAAAAATAATGTTAAACATCTTTTATTAAGAGAAATTATAGTAAAAGTTTAATTAGCTGCAGTAAGAAGAAAAAAGATACTAACAAATAATGGAGAATCACAAAGGCATCTAAATTTTTCTCTACAGTATTTCAGTTTTTACAGGCCCCTGATTAATTGCTACATTGTTCCCTCAGTAGAGCGGATCCTACTGCACTGGCTCACGCTGACTGCCTTTGTTGCAACCACTTTAGGTTCAATCTACAGACCTCTTAAGACTGGAAACAAGTTTCTGTTAAGAAATTAAATACTGCTTATTTTCATTTTTATACATGAATTGAAACCTGCAAGTAATAACTTCAGTGGATTAATTTTTTTCTTATTAGAGAAAGAAATTTTTTCAATAGATAATGAATCAACAACTTTGCACATAGTCTATTCTAAACTGGAAATTATTCATAGCATCCTGAGTTAGATCAGATTATTATCCTAAACAGAAAGCTCAAATATGTGTGTGAATGTATATCGCTGCCTTTTCTTCCTCACTTCTCGTTTGCTCTTCTGCCCCCTGTAACCAATTTCACTCCTCTGTTCAACTTTCTATAGGAAATGTGCCTGCAACCCATAATTATGCCTCATTTTCTCACAGCTGAAACGAGAGACAATGAAATACTCCAATAAACAGAGAAAAATATTTCTCACATTTGTATTCTCTGCCATATAAAGTCTCAGTTTGCTGTTTCTGTTAATGGCCAACTTGTTGACTTCTGTTAATGAGTCAACTGTGGCCAAAAGTCTACCCCTAATTCTTGACCAAATTTGCCTTCTCTGAGGTCAATGACCAGCTGATTGCAAAATCCAGGTGCATTTCAATGCTTGATCTTACATAATCCTTCTCATTTTCTCCGGCATTAGACATTGCTGGGGTTTTCTTCCTTAAAACTCTGCAATCTTTGGTTTCTAATGATGTGTAACCTCCTGGGTTCCTGTCTCTGCTCACTCATTCTTACTTCTGTTCATCAGTACTTTACTTCTGGATCATTCCTTTTATATTGGTGGCCCCCATCACCGTGTCTTTCATCTTCTGCTCACTTTCTCCAATAAATTTCTATTAAATATTATTACGTATCTACTAGATATAGCCACCAGTATATGAGGTTAGACAGTTAAGTTCATAAATTCATCCTAGAAAAATTGCTGCTTACCTCATTGCTAAATATCACTATTGTCACCTTAGAAGTCCTCCCCTTGGGAAGCTATGTATGGATGCCAGTGCCTAGTCCACCCTTCAAAGCACTTTTTCTAGGATAAGTTTGCAAACTTAATTGTCAGAACAGGTGCAACTGTAGCTCTGATGGCCATTCCATAAAAGTGCTTGGAAGGGTGGACTAGGCACTGGCATCCGTGCATAGCTTCCCAAGGGGAGGACTTCTAAGGTGGCCACTGTGATATTCAGCAATGAGGTATGCACCACTTTTTCTAGGACAAGTTCACAATATTAATTGTCTGACTTTGTATAAACATGTCACATATTCTAAAATTAAATACACTCATACACCATTTAATGAAAAAATGTATTCTGAAAAATGCTTTGTTAAGTGACTGAGTCATTGTATGAATATCACATCAGAGAGTACTTACACAAAGCTAGAGGCACAGCCTACTACACACCTGGGCTACATACTATAACTTATTGCTCATAGGCTGTATAGCTTGTTACTGTGCTGAATACTATAGGTAACTGTAAGAATTTGTTCATCTGAGGACATCTAACCATACAAAAGGTACAGTAAAAATACGGTATAAAAGATAAGAACGGGTACCTAGGGTACTTACCTTAAATGGAGTTTTCAAGTCTGGAAGTTGCTCTGGGTGGGTCAGCGAGTGAATGTGAAGACCCCGGACATTACTGCAAGCTGATGTAGACTT
This sequence comes from Loris lydekkerianus, assembly GCA_963574355.1. NCBI lineage: Eukaryota > Metazoa > Chordata > Mammalia > Primates > Lorisidae > Loris > Loris lydekkerianus. The sequence continues at coordinate 13,582 of CAUYPK010059152.1, read as the reverse complement.
CATAAACAATTTATAAACACTCAAGCTACCTAAATTTATAAAAGAAATTCTTTCTTCAATAATAAACTAACCTTATCTTATTGTAACATTTTTACTTGATAAAGTTTTTATTTTTTTATCCTTTAACTTTTTTGGATAACAGGGTAAAATACAAACTCATCATACACCTGTACAAATAAGTTTTTCCTCTTTCCCCCTCCCCCCCTAACTTTTTAGGTAAGAACTAAGACAGGACACACACAGAAGCCTAGGCCTACATAGGGTCAGGGTCCTCAATATTGCTGTCAATATTACTGCCTTTCACGTGCACATCTTGTCCCATTGGAAGGTCTTCGGTGGTAATAACACATAAACAGCTGTCATCTTCTATGATAGCAATGTCTCCTTCTGGTTACCTCCTGAAGGACCTGCCTCAGGCTATTTTACATTATTTTTTTTTAAGTAGAGGTACACTCTAAATAAGGGTGAAAACATACCAGTGATATAGTAATTCATTATCATTATCCAGTTTTATGTACCATACATAATTGTAAGTGCTATATGTTTATAGATGGGCACCATGGTAGGTTGGTTTCCACCAGCATCACTGCAAACAGGTGAGTAATGACTTGCACTATGACATTAGGACACCTACCATGCCACCAGCCCACAGGAATTTTTCAGCTCCACTGTAATCTTCTGAGACCCATATTGTATGCGTGATCCATTGTTGACAGAATGTTATCATAGGGCACGTTATGCAATCTTTCCTCCTTTGTTACTTTCCCACCTTATTTAATTGCACTGCTTTCCACCCAGGTGCTAATACCAACATCTTTAATTTATCCTTCACTTCATCATATTTTGTTTCAAGTCTAAGTGCTAAAACTTCCAACTTTCTTCTTTTCATCTTCACCTACATGACCCTCAGGCTTTGGTACCTGTGACATTTCATCTGAGCTATTGAACAAATGATTAATTGTCATAAAATTTTAATAACACCTCCAATTATGTTATATTCCCCTTTTTAAATATTTTACATCTCAAGCAGCCTGACATGGCTCAAGCGTTAAACCTATGCCTTTCTGTAGCTGACGAGCTTGACTGTGAGTGGACCCCAACAGTCCATCTTTCCTAATTCCTCTGTCTACTCCTGCCTTGGGTTCCATTCATACAGTTGGCTAAGCATTCTCTATGCTTTTACTTGTACCACTCCCCACCGGTACATTTGTTTCAATTAGTTTCAGTTTGTGGATTCCAGGTCTCATCTTAAATGTCCTCTCTGACACTTTTCCCAACTCCCCTCATCCTTTAGGCTCCTGAAGCACCTTGAACATAAAAGTACTTGGTTCAAGATTGTAACCATTTTGACAGTGGAGTCTGAGTTTCACTCGTCATTCTTTCTCCAGCTCTTAGTGCTGGCTCTTAAGATATTAAGGCTAAATATTGTTGAACGAACAACCAAAACAAATTTTAGATGTTTCTTATTTTTTTCACATATATATATGTTCATTAGGCTTTCACTTTTTGCTTTCACAAAATTGAAAAGGCCTAAACTTTAACAACAATAACAATTTTTAACATAGGGACCAGAAACAAAAACCTCACAAAGAACGAACGAAGACAAATTTTAGATGTTTCTCAAGAACAACATGGAAACAATTTGTCACCAGAAATTATATTAATTCTATTACGTGATATAACGTTTAGACTCCCTCAAATAATTCATTTAATGCTTGATAAATACTATATGCCAACTCTTCCACTATGTGAAAAGAGTTGTTGTTTTCATGGAGGAGAGAGTCCTCTTATGAGGAACACAAATGATGCCTGGATATTTTTAAGAGATAATGTCTTGCTTTGTTGCCTACGCTGGAATGCCATGGCACAATCATAACTCACTGCTGCCTTAAGCTCCTGGCCTCAAGCATTTCTCTTGCTCAACTTCCTGAGAAGCTGGGACTATAAGCATGCACCACCATGCCTGGCTAATTTTTAAAGTTTTTATTTTAAATATAGGGTCTGGTTATATTGTCCTAGCTGACCTTAAACTCCTGGCCACAAGTGATCCCCTCACCTCAGACTCCTGAGTTGCTGAGATTACAGGTATGGACTACCATGCTTATCTAGAACACCTGGATTTAAACTCAAGGTGACCACATAGTGGCAGGATATTCTTAGGGGATATATTTAATTTATAATTGTTATCATCTTCATTTATGAAAGGGTCATAATATAAACTTATTTCAGAAAATTGGTGTAAATATTAAATGAATACGTATCTCTAATATGGTTTTCTTCTATCTGACAGATAATAAGCACTCAAAAAATATGAGATAGCATTATTATAATATTAAGTACAGACATATGCAAAGAGATTTTGTTCAGCTACCAACAGAAGAAAATGTTTTTTGGGGAAACTACATATGCCTGTCTGAAAAACAGATAAGCAGATAAGCAGATGTGTGTCATAGAGTGGTGAGAGGAATAGCTCATCAGTTATCTCTCTGAGTTGGAGAGAAATCAGGTGGATATCCATTGCTCTTTTGTTCCAATTTGTTATTCTCTCTAATGGATGAAACAGAGCTTGATGGTAGCTTTAAGGGGCCAAGAAACACAGCCAAGTATATATTTTACTAATTGGGCACTGAAATCAATCAAGAAAACCAGAAGACTGACTTGAGAAATTAGAAAATTTCTAGATCAGGGAGTGGCATCCAGTGTGCTGTACAAGGACATGGCCCACTGTCAGTCAGATGGTACATTTTTCTTCAAGTTTTCTTCTCTTTCTTCCATTTAGTGTCTAGCAATTCTGATTAAAATTTAACAGCTGCCCTAGTTCATATCCATTTGTTTATTGCTAAAACTGATACTAAGTGATTACAATGGGTGGTATGTGCTATTAAAGCCAGTTTGTTTCACATACACTTTATTGTTTTTAGTGTGTTTATTGGCCAATTGCTTTGTGACCATTTTTAGTATTCTTTACAACCACCATCTGTAGCTAAAAATGTATTTAAAGTTTTCCATTCCAAATATACCATTGTGACTCTTAAATAAAGAATATAGGATTTTGTTCTATGCTAATTATTCAGTCAATCATACCTGAAGTAAAACTCTAAAATATAAAATTTACAATGTTACCATTTAAATAAAAGCATCCTATTAATCTATTGGCCTCTACATTTGCTGGATGTATTCAAAGCTTGCCAGAAAATTACTTCCAGTTCCTGACTTTATCTTTACATGAATTTTTTTATATAGCTTAATGGATTCAAAATGTATACAAGTAATAGATAAAGTGGTTAAAAAATTGACACCTATGCTAAGTTTATAGAAACTAATATTACAAAGGTATGTTGTATTCTAGCCAATATTTACTTTCAAAACAGAAGAGTATTAAGAAAAGAGTTAGATAAATATTATAATGTGGTTAGTGTTTAAAAAATTTGAGAGCATGAGAAGTCAAGATCACGAGGGTGAAGTAAAACTGGATAGTTAAAAAGTTATAAATATGCTATTATAGACCTATAAAATATTGGCATGTAAAATTGCAACTATTTCAAATTGAGATCATTCCATCCCCTCCCTTTTTCCATAATAAAACAGACCTGTTTTCATAATTACTCAAAGCACACACTCAGAAGGACCAGAAAATATTGTGAAATCATTCTCAATCAAGAGACTCATAGGCATTATTAAACTTATAACCAAAAGCTATCTAAAGTGGCAGCTCCAAATAGTGAATCACTGTGTAAGATTTCTAATCAGATAGCCTGGCTTTTAATCCCACTTCTGCCATTTATCAGCTAAAAAACATTGGATATGTAAGTTAACTTTTTGAGTCATAATTTTCTAATTTCTAAACTGAGAAATATTGTAATACCATAAAATTTAAATGCATGTATATCTAAAATGCACATGTATATGGCAAAGGGTAAGCACCTACAGAACTCAATGATTCACTTTATTACTATTTTAAGCTTTTTAAAAATCTTAACCTTGTCTTAAGGTAGAAAATGCATTTTACATATTTTATTAAGATTTCAATATTTAAGACATAAATTTATGTCTTTATATTTAAAATGGGTTTCTTGTAGGCAGCACATATTTGTGCCTTTTTATTCAATCTTATGATCTTTGTTTTTAAACTGGTGTATTTAGATAATTTTCAAGTAAAGTGAGTATTGATATAGCTGAATTAAAATCAAACATCTTGCTAGATGTTTCTCTTTGTTACATTTGTATTTTGTTTCTTTGTTCTGCACTAGCTGTCTTTTCTTGAGTTGACTGAGCATTTTCGTGATCCCATTTTATCTCCTCTATTGACTTATTAATAATCCTTTTTTTTAAAAAGGTTTTTTTTTTTTTTTTGAGATGGAGTCTCACTATGTCACCTTCAGTAGAGTGCTGTAGCTCTCTCACAGCTCACAGCAACCTCAAACTCTCGGGCTTAAGTGATTCTCTTGCCCCAACCTCCCAAGTAGCTGGGACTACAGGCACCTGCCACAATGCCTGGCTAAATTTTTTGTTGTTGTTGTTGTCACTGTTGTTTAGCTGGCCTGGGCAGGTTCAAACCCATCAGCTCCTGGGTATGTGGCTGGTATCCTAACCACTGAGCATAGGAGCCGAGCCTAAAAAGGTTTTAATAATTATCCTGGCATTTATAAAATACATTTTAAATTAATCTGAGTGTACTTTACAGTAATATTACGCTGCTTCATATGTCATATAAGGTTTTTACAGCAGAACATTCCAATTTTCTCTCATCCATGCTTTGTCCTCTTCTTACTTTACTTTTACCTATGGAGGCAGTTATCGTTTAGAGAAATCACAAGTTATAAATAAATTAAATTTTATCTTGCTTTTATTCATTTCAGCTCTTATTCTCTTCATTTCTTTGTGTAGATCCAAATTTCTGACTGATATTACAGTTCTTGTGCCTGAAGAACTCTAAAGTTTATTGTAGAGTATGTCTAGCAATGAATTCCTTTGGTCTTTGTTTAAAACTTTTAAAATTTTTCTTTCATTTCTTTTTGCTTTTCTTTCATTTCATTTTGGAATTCTGGGTTGACAGGCATCACCACCCCTCATTTTCAACCTCCCATCACTTTAAATATATACGTTAACACATTTTCTTTCTGCTTGGATAATTTCTGATGGTTAGTCTATTTGAATTTTTATTCTGTTTCTTTGTAGTTAGTGTGTGTGGTTTGCTTTTTCTTCTGCCTAACTTGAAGAGTTTTTGTCTTTTGTTTTCAAAATTTTGAACACCATATGCCTGTGTGTGTGAGTGCGCGTGCACACATGCACGCTTGGTATTCTGTGAGATTCTCGGATCTATGGTTTCATGTCTGTCACTAATTTCATAAAATTCTCTCCCTAATATTTTTCCAAATAATGCTTCTGTTCCGTTTCTCCTCCTCTTGAATTTCAGGTATACCTATATTGCTCTGTTTGGAGTTGTCCACAGTATTGGGTGCTCTGCTCTTCTTTATTTATGCTTTTTTCTCTGTTTTTCACTTTGGATAATTTCCACTGACATACCATCAGGTTCACTTATCCTTTTTTCATTCGTGTGAACTGTACTACTGAGCCCACTGGAGACTTTTACCTGCTATTGTTTCTTCTAGCATCTCCATCTGGTTCTTTCTTACAGTTTCCATCTCTCTGCTAAATTAATCTGCTCTTCCATGTTGTGTACTTTGTTCTGTTAGACCTGATGACCTATTAATAGTAATTATTTTATATTTTCTAATAGCTCCATGATCTGTTTCTATTTCAGAAAAAACTCAGCACAGTACAGAAAAATCATCCCCTATATTGAGCAAGAATTGAGAGATCCAAGAATGATTCAGACAAGTCCAGCTTGAGTTAGGTGAGTTTATTAGAGGTTACTTACAAGGGTGTTGGCTCCTAGACAGCACAGGAATTTTCCCGAATGTAAAATTTTCCTCTACCCTCTCTTTGGTGTTGCCTTAAATCCCTTTTCCTTGAGTGACACACAGCTTGTACATTGTATCCTTGCTTGTTCACAGTGAAATGTATTAACCATTCCTAATACTATTCATCACATACTGTCACCCAACCTATGTTAATGACATCACAATTTTCCCATAGGTGGTGATTTTAGCATGATAATTTGATAAACGGTCAAAGAATTTCTAAAGTAGTCAGAGCTGGTCTAAGCCAACCACTTCAAGGTAAGAAAGTACTGAGGTACACAAGAAAGTGCTGGGCACTATGCTGTCCCCCAGGAGTTATCTTTGTACCTGCCTAGTCTGCTTTGGGACAATTTTGCTGAGCTTTCTAAGCTAACACAGCACAGATTTCTATTATGTGTTGGGGAATTTGTGTCTTTCCCTCCTGGACATATGTGGTTTCATCTCAACGATTACTTTGCCTCTTTCCTGTGTACATATGTTTGTGAGTGTGTGTTTGCCTTTTCACATGCCTTATACTTTTTTGTTGACAACCAGACATCTTTTGTAGGGCTACCAATACTTAGGTAAAATTTTATTTTTATTGTTGGAGACCAGAATTTCTTTTATGCCGTTGGACTTTTAAGTTTGGGGTCCATGTTCCCTGGGCTGAGTTGGGGGTTTGTTGATGTTATATTACCCTAGGTGCAACTCCTGATGTCCTTTGTTTACAATGTTGCTGATTTGATAGAGCTTCTTTCCTTCATGTCTGTTCTTTCCCTGACTTTCAGTGTGCCTTTGCACTGATCCCCCAATAAGGACCTGTCCCTTACAACTCTTGCAGCAGTATTCCATAGCTATTCTGACTGTGATAGCCTGGTTGTGGGGGGAGTGGGAAAGAGTGTTCACCAATGTTCTATGTGTATTTGAGTCGCAGTCTCAAGTAGGATTGTGTCCCAATGTCTGGAGCCTCAGCCTTCTCAGGGTTCTGCCTCTCCTTCATGCTGAGGAACTCCAGTGGGATCCAGCAGATACCCTTCCCAAGAGGGTCTTTTCTTTTGTGTTTTTTTCTTGTTTCCATCCCCAGGCATCTACTAGTGCCTTATGGTGATGGTTTCATTGTTCTCCCTCCTGCAGATTAAGCCTTTCATTCTGCAGCAGAGATAGAAGAGATGGGTTCGGGAAAATGTTCAACACATGATGTTTCCAAGTCTTCCTCTGAGCACTGCCAGCAAGAATGTGCAAATATCCCTATACACATATCTACAGCTCCCAGGGCTTTGCATTCACATGCTAGCCCACACTCAGCTTTTAATAACCTGTGAGAACATTTTAACTTTGTCTTCTTACCATCTATGTGACTTCTGGCATTCACAGGTAAGCCAATGTGCAAGTTCTATTTATCCCTGTGGGCATCTGACTCTCCCCATATTTTGAGTTGCTTATTTAACCCTGAAATAAGCACTTACCCAGAAAAGATAAATGATGGAACTTTATTTCTCACAGTTCTGGAGGCTGAGTTGAAAATCAAGGTGAGGGCAGAGATAGTATATACTGAGGGTCAACTACTAGTTATAAACTCATATGACAGAAAAGGGGCAAGGCAGCTCTCTGGAGTCTCTTTTATAAGCACACTGATTTCATTAAAGGAGATTTCATCCTCGTGATTCCATCACCTCCCAAAGGTATCCCTTAGACTGTCACACTGGTGATTAGGTTTTTAATACATGAATTTGGAGGGAATACAAACATTCAGACTATAGCACAGATGTCCAGGAAAGCTAATTCCCTGTCTTTGCTTTACCTTCCCTCCCTAAGGAAGATTATGTAAGGGCTTTGTTGAGTATTTGAGGCAAATATTTGGATGTTTGAAATATTTGAGATAAATAACTATATATAAGGCATATCCTGGAAATGTCTCCTTCAGTACTCAGCATTTGTAATGTGTTTGATCTGAGTGTGTTTTGATTTACTGGTTTGCACATTATAAGCCTGAGGGACAAATTTAAAAGATTTCTAAAATAATTCCAAGAAAAATCAAAACCACAGCTTTCAGGTAAGAATGCTTGGTATGGCTCATTCCCTGGAGGAATGACAAGAATAGAACTGTTGTATGTTTTTGCCCAGAGAACACATCTCCATGCTGGTCCAGACCTTTTGCCCACTTTACCCTTAAATTATTAGCAAATACAGTGTATTTATGAATTGTTCATTTGCAGGCAGTTGAGCCAAGCAGGAGTTTCTCTCCTGTGTATGGCTTTAATTTGCACACTATTGTGTATGGCCATCCAAGTGCCAATGCGTAAATTCAACTATGTCTCATTTATCATAAAATTTGGTTTAGATTCAAATTTCATCAACATGCCCAAATTTGTAAAGAAAAGCAACAGAACCAAATCCTCTGTTTCTAGTTTCTATTATTGAAGTGAAATTTTTAAAAGAAGATGGCTGACTGAAGCCAGCTTTCCACAGAGGCTCCCATTCAGAAGGAGAGTTTAAGGACAGAAATTTAGCATGTAACCTGGTGGATTAGAGCTGCACCAAGAGAGAAGGTTGAAGAATGCACATCAACCCTGCTGAGGAGAGCTGTGACCCCAAGAATACAAACAAAAGGTACAAAATCCATCACCAAGCATACGGGTGTCCCCTCCCCCATGAGAATGGCTTGGAGTGCCCACAAACAAACAAGCCCAGTTCAAAGATCCTCCCACTACACTCCACAGGAGAGACCCTCTAAAAATTGGACCTACCTCCCCTACTAGGGTGCTGCGGCATTCTCCTGCCAGGCATAAAACTGTATAAAACTGTATATATTCTCTACCTGTAACTCTGAGCTCCCAGCACTCCCCTCCACTCTCACTCTGAGGTCTGGAGGCCTGTCCCTGAGGAGTCCAGATTCTTGGGTGATTTATCGAGGGGTGTTGACAGGGCCGAACATGCAGCTGGTCGCTGATTCTATGATATGGAAGTGAGGAGAGGACAGTCGGCTGAGAGGGAACCACACCGGAGTGGTGGTATCCCGAGGCGCAGAGCAGCAGCTGTCTTTTGGCAACAATAGGGCTCACTCCCGAATATTCCGAAGCCACACTCTCTGTCTCCCTGGGCAACCAGAGGAGGCCGGGCATCTACTCAGGTGGCAACCACCACAGAACAAATCTGGGATAGAAATGCAGGCCCCAGGAGTAAAGGGTTTACCTGAGGCGGTACCGGCCTGGGTGAAGCGCCAGGACTAGAAATGTACCTGCAGAGCCGGGAAGTTCCCAGGGTGGGGCTGACCCAGAGGACCACTTTACTGAGCCTAAGACACACCCGGACCTCAGGGGATCATCAGCCTCTAGACAAAGAAAGACAGGTGGCTAGAACTGACAGCTAACCGAATACAAACCTGCAGGAGCAAAGACAGGGTCTGAGGTGCAGGCTCTGGGAACTCAAAACAGCTTCTCTTCTGCAGGGGAATTTAGCAGGGACAGAAACAAATCCCCACAAACTTGTTCTGTTCTGTCAGCAACATCAATCAGGGGCGGGGCTGGAACTGAGTGAACACCACCCAGCCTCCATCATGCGCCCGAGGCTGTCAGGCCTCACCTCCCCCTGCTAGATAGAGGCAGAGCACAGCAGCCTGGCTGAGCAGAAATAGATTTCCTTGTGATTCAGGCAGATGCAAAGCCCTGGAGTATCTGTCCACTACAGGCAACTGAGTCACAGCCCTGCGGGGCTATCAGTGACTGGGTGTGAAAGAGGTGCAAGGTGGGGAAGAAGGCATCAACCTTCCCAAATTGATCTATTTTCTGGGTGGGTCCTCCTGACTCCACAGAGCACCAGAGCATGCCATATCTGAGTAGTCACCAAACCCCTGAGATCCAGTTGCCAGAGACCTTTTAAACTCTCCCACCTGAGATAGGTGCTGACTAAGACAATTGATTTGGACTTTTTGAACTGAGCCAACTGCCCGAGGACTATTCAGGTGGTGCCCTGGGTGTATGGTTGTAGGAAGGTTTGATTTTCCTTTTCCAATTGCTGCATATGGGGTCGGGGTGACTTAATTGCTGGTATTTCTCCACAGCTGAGACTTCTACCCAGAGTAACTGTTTCACTAGGGTCAAACAGAGATCAGCTGAAAACAAGACAGAACCACTTAACCCCACCACTCCAAACAGGTCCCCAATTTCTCAGGTCATAGCACTGTATGGGTCCTTGACAAAGCTCCAGGGGAAAAATCAAATGGTATAAAATGATCATGGGGCGGAATCACCAGAAAAACTCTGGTAACATGAATAACCAGAATAGATCAACCACCCCCAAGGAAAGGTATGGCAGATGTAACTGAAGATCCCATTCATAAACAGCTGGTTGAGATGTTAGAAATAGAATTCATAATTTAGTTTGCAAGCAAGATTAATAGAATGGAGGAAAATGTGGAATTAGAAATTGAGGAGCAATTCAAAAATTGGAATTAGAAATTCGAGGATAAATTCAAAAGTTGTCTCAAGAATTTAATGAATTTAAAGACAAAACCACCAAAGATTTTGACGCACTGAAGCAAGAATTTGCAGCCCTCAAAGATCAGAAAAATACAGTAGAAGCCCTCAGTAACAGAGTGGAGCAAGCAGAAGAAAGCATTTCTGACACTGAAGACAAAGCCTTTGAATGCTCCCAAACTCTCAAAGAGGAAGAGAAGTGGAGAGCAAAAATGGATCATTCTCTCACAGAGCTCTGGGATAATTCAAAGAAAGCTAATATTCACCTCATTGGAATCTCTGAAAGTAATGAAGTGGCCTTCTCCATGAAATTATGAAAGAGAATTTTCCAGACATGCCAAGAGATTCTGAAATTCAGATAGCAGACAGCTTCAGAACCCCAGCATGACTCAATCTGAATAAGACATCCCCTAGGCATATAATAATTAACTTCACTAAAGTTAATATGAAGGAGAAAATACTGAAAGCAGCCAGACATAAGAAATCCATTACCTACAAAGGGAATAATATTAGAATGACTGCAGATCTCTCTGCTGAAACTTTTTGAGCCAGAAGAGGGTGTTCATTGACTTTTAATCTCCTAAAGCAAAATAACTTTCAACCCCAGATCCTGTATCCATCTAAACTGAGTTTAATTTATGATGGATAAATTAAATACTTTAATGACATTCATATGTTGAAGAAATTTGCCATAACCAAACCAGCTCTTCAGGATATTCTCAGATCTATCCTTCGTAATGACCAGCCCAATCCTCTACCACAAAAGTAAACTCACTCAGAAACTTTTGATCAAACTCCAACTTCCACACTGGTGAAAGGATTCAAAATGTCCACTGGACTTTCAAAAACAAATTAAAAACCAAAGACCATATGATTCTCTCAATTGATGCAGAAAAAGCTTTTGATAATATACAGCATCCCTTCATGATCAGAACACTTAAGAAAATTGGTATAGAAGGGACATTTCTTAAACTGATAGAGGCCAACTGCAGCAGACCCACAGCCAATATCATATTGAATGGAGTTAAATTGAAATCATTTCCACTCAGATCAGGAACCAGACAAGGCTGCACATTGTCTCCATTGATCTTTAACATTGTAATGGAAGTTTTAGCCACCGCAATTAGGGAAAAAAGGTGATCAAGTGTATCCATATAGGGTCAGAAGAGATCAAACTTTCACTCTTTGCAGTTGATATAATTGTATATCTGAAAAACATCAGGGATTCTACTACAGAACTCTTAGAAGTGATCAAGTAATACAGCAGCGTCTCAGGTTACAAAATCAACATTCATAAATTGGTAGCCTTTATATATACCAACTATAACCAAGCTGAAAAAAACAGTTAAGGACTGTATTCCATTCACAGTAGTGCCAAAGAAGATGAAATATTTGGGAGTTTATCTAACAAAGGATGTGAAAGATCTCTATAAAGAGAACTGTGAAACTCTAAGAAAAGAAATAGCTAACAATGTTAACAAATGAAAAAACACACCATGCTCATGGCTGGAAAGAATCAACATTGTTAAAATGTCCATACTACCCAAAGCAATATACAATTTTAATGCAATCCCTATTAAAGCTCCACTGTCATACTTTAAAGATCTTGAAAAAATAATACTTCATTTAAATGAAATCAGAAAAAACCTTGAATAGCCATGATATTACTCAGAAATAAAAACAAAGCAGGAGGAATCACACTACCAGACCTGAGACTGTATTACAAATTGATAGTGATAAAAACAGCATGGTACTGGTACAAAAACAGAGAAGTAGATGTCTGGAACAGAATAGAGAACCAAGAGATGAACCCAGCTACTTACCATTATTTGATTTTTGACAAGCCAATTAAAAACATTCAGTGGGGAAAAGATTCCCTATTTAACAAATGGTGCTGAATGAACTGGCTGGCAACCTGTAGAAGACTGAAACTGGACCCACACCTTTCACCATTAACTAAGACAGACTCTCACAGGATTAAAGATTTAAACTTAAGACATGAAACTATAAAAATACTAGAAGAGAGTGCAGGAACCCTTGAACAAATCAGTTTGGGTGAGTATTTTATGAGGAGGATGCCCCCCAGCCAATTGAAGCAGTTTCAAAAATACACTACTGGGACCTGATCAAACTAAAAAGCTTCTGCACAGTCAAGAACACAGTAAGTAAAGCAAGCAAACAGCCCTCAGAATGGGAGAAGATATTTGCAGGTTATGTCACTGACAAAGTTTTAATAACCAGAATCCACAGAGAACTCAAATGTATAAGCAAGAAAAGAACAAGTGATCCCATCTCAGGCTGGGCAAGGGACTTGAAGAGAAACTTCTCTGAGGAAGACAGGTGCACAGCCTACAGACATATGAAAAAATGCTCATCATCCTTAATCATCATAGAAATGCAAATTAAAACTACTTTGAGATATCATGTAACTCCAATAAGATTAGCCCATATCACAAAATCCCAAGACCAGAGATATTGGTGTGGATGTGGAGAAAAGGGAACACTTCTACACTGCTGGTGGGAATGCAAATTAATAAATTCCTTTTGGAAAGATGTTGGGAGAACACTTAGAGATCTAAAAATACATCTGCCATTCAATCCTATAATTCCTCTACTTGGCATATACCCAGAAGACCAAAAATCACATTATAACAAAGATATTTGTACCATAATGTTTATTGCAGCTCTAATCATAATTACTATGGCATGGAAAAAGCCCACATGCCCATCGACCCACGAACAGATTAATAAATTGTGGTATATGTACACCATGGAATATTATGCAACCTTAAAGAAAGACTTTACCTCTTTCATGTTTACATGGATGGAGCTGGAACATATTCTTCTTAGTAAAGTATCTCAAGAATGAAAGAAAAAGTATCCGATGTACTCAGCTCTACTATGAAACTAATTTATGGCTTTCACCTGAAAGCTATAACCCAGTTATAACCCAAGAATAGGGGGAAGGGGAAAAGTGAGAGGAGGGAAGGGAGAGTTGGGAGGAGGGAGGGTGATTGATGGGATTACACCTGCAGTGCATTTTACAAGGGTATATGTGAAATTTAGTAAATGTATAATGTAAATGTCTTAACACAATAACGATGAAAATGCCAGGAAGGCTATGTTAACCAGTGTGATGAAAATGTGTCAAACTGTCTATAAAACCAGTATATTATGCCCCACTATCCCAATAATGTACACAGC
>CAUYPK010059146.1:0-11631 GCA_963574355.1 Loris lydekkerianus | reverse complement strand
GCACACACAAAAACAGTTAACAGGTCCAGAAAGCAGCGACCCTTCCGAGTCAAAAACAACCAGCCAAACGCAATTTCAGACGGAAGGGGCTGGCGAGGCTCCTCCCAGAGGAGGACCACGCAGTCGTCCTTCACCAGATAGGAGACCAACAGGCGTCCCTGGGTCTCCTCACACTCTGGGGCGTCCCCCAGGGCGGCAGTGTTATTTTCCAAATGCAAGTACTCGGCCCTCTCGGCCTCTAGTAGCATTGGACTTACAGATGCCCGGCTATCCCGGCCCGCGACAACAACTACCGTAACCAAAAGTGCTGGCAGAATTAAAGAAACACAAGCGGACAGAGACACACAACAAAGACACACAACAGAGACACACGGGAAGATGTTCCTCACCTCCAAGTGGCGTGTTGGAGACCTGGGTGGTCACGACTATCCCGGACGAGTTCCCCCAAATGTAGGACCGCCGGAGGGACCCCCACTCAGACTCCGTGATAGCCTGACGACCAGAGACTCACAAGAGGCGACTTGATGCAAAGTGCACGAGGCTTTATTGAGGGGGGACCAGAGCTCTGGGGCCGACTCGTATCTCACGCAGGAGACAGAGGGGTCGACCCTGAGTCTAGGGGGGGTGGCCCTTTTTATGGGCTGTTTTTAGGTGGGGAGGGGGGTCGGTGAGAGCAGGGTATGTGCATTACAAGCACCCTGCTGGAATGTACATTTCAACATATAATCACAGGGGAGGGGCAGTTTCCTGGTACACATAGTCATCAGCATACTTGTTTTGCAACTATTGCTTATCATCTGCTTCAGGGTTCAGTTGAATCTGTAACCAAAATCTTTATAACCTTTTTTAGAGTCAGCTTAAAAATTTTTATTCTTACAATTCCACATATTGATCCATTTCCTCCACATTGTTAATTTTCTGGGCATAGAGTATCTTATAGTAGTTGGAGATAATCTCTTATGTCTCTGTGATATCTGTTATGATTTCCTCTTTTTCATTTCTAATTGAGGTTATTAGACATTTTACCTTTCTGTTTCTAGTTAATCTGGCCAAAAATTTTTCAATTTTATTTATTTTTCAAAGAACTAAGTTTTTATTTGTTTAATCATCTGAATGATTTTGTTTTTAATTTTATTTATTTATGATTTACTTTTGGTTATTTCTTTTCTTCTGCCATGCTTGGGATTACATTGCTCTTCCTTTTCTATTTCCATATGATAATTCATTAGATTGTTGATGTACTCTTTTTCTGTTTTTCAGATATAGGCATTTAATGTGATAAATTTCCCTCTTAAGACTGCTTTTGCAATATTGCAAAGGTTTTGCTAAGTAGTAGGTTCATTGTTGTTGTGTTTGAGAAATTATTTTTTTGAGGTTTTTTTTTTTTTTTTTCAAATTAATATGAAGGCACAGTTTTTAGGTTACATTGTTTTCACTTCCAGGGTAAAGTTCTATTTGTAAAAGAACCCCTCACAGAATGCTATATACCCTCACAATGTGCACATTAGGTGAGATTCCACCTTATGCTCTCCTTCCTTCTTCCAAATGTCCTCCCTCCCCCCCTTCCTTCTACCCCTCAACTGGACTATATTACTGTACTATTGTTCTTATGGTCATGTAATTGTTTATATATTGATTTCATATTAAGTATGGAGTATATTGGATATTTATTTGCCCATTCTTGCAATACTTTACACAGAAGAATGTATTTCAACTCCATCCAGGTAAATGTAAAAGATGTAAAGTCTCCATCATTTTTAATGGCTGCATAATATTCCATGGTATACATATACCACAGTTTGTTGATCCACTCATGATTGATGGGCACTTAGGTTGCTTCCACAACTTGGCAATTATGAATTGAGGTGCAACAAACATTCTAGTGCAAATGTCTTTGTGGTAAAAAGATTTTTCTTCTTCTGGGTAGATACTTAGTAATGATATTGCAGGATCAAATGGAAGGTCTACTTTTAGGTCTTTGAGGATTCCCCATACTTCTCTCCAAAATGGCTGTGTTAGTTTGCAATCCCACTAGCAGTGTAGAAGTGTTCCCTTCTCTCCACATCCACACCAACATCTGGTGTTTTGGGACTGTGTGATGTGGGCTAGTCTTGCTGGGGTTAGGTGATATCTTAGAGTGGTTTTGATTTTCATTTCTCTGATGATTAAAGATGATGATAATTTTTTCATATGTTTTTGGCCTTTCATCTGTCATCCTCAGAGAAGTTTCTGTTCAAATCTCTTGCCCACTTGTAGAGAGGATTGTTTGCACTTTTTTTTATTGTTTAATTTGAATTTTCTGTAGATTATAGTTATCAGGCCTTTGTCAGATTCATAACATGCAAAAATCTTTTCCCAATCTGAGGACTGACTATTTTCTTTGTTTGTGGTGCTTTTAGCTGTGCAAAAGCTTTTTAACTTGATTCCCATTATTTATTTTTGGTGTTGCTGCAATTGCTTGGGCTGTAAGGTGAGGGGGAGAGGGAGTTCCTCATAAAGTTTTATCCAAGACCAATATCTTTAAGTGTTTTCCCCATGCCCTCTTCTAGAATTTTTATTGTTTTGTGCTTTAAATTTAAATCTTTTATCCAACAAGAATCAATTTTTGTCAATGGTGAGAGGTGCGGGTCCAGTTTCAGTCTTCTGCATGTGGATAAGAAGTTCTCCCAGCACCATCTGTTAAATAAGGATTCTTTTCCCCATTGCATGTTTTTGTTAGGCTTATCAAAGATTAATTGATGATATGTGAGTGGCTGGGTTTATCTCTAGATTCTCTATCCTGTTCCACAGATCTATGTCTTGATTTTTGTGCCAGTACCACATTGTTTTGATTACTATAGCCTTGTGATATAACCTGAACTCTGTCAACATAATAACTTTATAATTGTTTTGATTTCTAAAAAATTTATTTTCTATCTGGGTTTTTTTTTTTTTTTTTTTTTTTCTGGTTCCATATGAATTGAAGTAGTATTTTTTCAAGATATTTAAAGTATGACATTGGTGCTTTGTTGGATATTGCATTAAACCTACAGATTTTGAGGGTAGTATAAACATTTTAATGATGTTGATTCTTCCAAACTATGAGCATGGTATGTTCTTCCATTTGTTGACATCTTCTGATATTTCATTTCTCAAAGTTTCGCAATTCTCTTTATAGAGATTATGTTATACTATTTTTAGAATCTTTTCATCTTCATTGGTGCTATTATAAAAGGAGGAGAGTCTTGATCAAGTGGGTTTTATTCCAGAGATACAATGTTGGTTCAACATATGCAAGTCTATAAATATAATACACTACATAAATAGAATAAAAACAACCACCGTATGATTTTTTCAATTGACACAGAAAATGCTTTTGACAATATCCAGCATCCTTTAATTATAAAAAACACTCAAAAAATAATAAGCTTAGATGGAATATTCCTTAAGCTGATAGAGGCTATCTGTGGCAAACCCACAGCCAACATTATATTGGAGTAAAACTCAAAGCATTTCTACTAAAATCTGGAACTAGATAAAGATACTCACTGTCTCCATTACTATTTATCATAATGTCGGAAGTCCTAGCCATTGCAATCAGGCAAGAGAAGGAAATAAAGGGAATCTAAATGGGAACAGAGAAGGTCAAACTCTCCCTCTTCAAAGATGACATGATCTTATACCTGGAAAACCTCAGGGACTCAACTACAAAGACCTTAGAAGTAAAGGAATATAGCAGCATCTAAGGATACAAAATCACTACCCATGTTTTAGGAATTTAACAATTTTCTTCTTTATCTCTTCCTCAATGTAACTGTCATTCATCATAAGGTTGTTTAATTTCCACACCTTCATGTGGGCGTAAAAAGTTATGTTGGAGTTGAATTCTGCCTTTAATACCTTGCGGCCTGAGAAGATATAAGGTATAATTTCAATTATTTCAATTTTGTTAAGGTTTGAATTGTTACCTGGGATGTGATCTATTTTGGAGTACATTCCATGGGCTGATGAGAAGAATGTATATTGCTTAGCTTTGGCATGGTGTGTTCTATATATGTCTATTAAGACCACTGGTTCCTGAGTTGCATTTAGGTTCCATGTACCTTTGTTTAGTTTCTGTTTAGATGATCTGTCCAGTTCAACCACAGGGGTTTTGAAGTCCCTGGATATTATGATATTATGTGATGTCACATTGCTCAGACCAATCAAGGTTTGTTTCATAAATCTGGGAGCATTTAAGTGGGGTGCCTAAATATTTATAATTGAAATATTCTCATATTATATTATTCTCTTGACAAGAATAAAGTGACCATCAGTACCTTTCTTAATTTTAGTTGCTTTAAATCCACTTATATCTGAAAATAAGTTTGTGACACCTCCTTTCTTCTGAGTTCCATTTGCCTGAAATTATTTTCCATCCCTTTATCCTGAGTCTAGATTTGTCCTTCAAGGTCAGGTATTTTTCCTGTAGGAAGCATGTGGCTTTGATTTTTTATTCAATCAGTCAGCCTGTGCTCTGCAGTGGGGAATTCAAGCCATTAACATTTATTGAGAGAATCAGTAAGTGTGGTAGAGTTCTATTCATCTTTATCCCTTGTGCAATTGTGAAAGGTGAGTTTTTCCTTTAGTTTTTGGGTTTTTAGTTTGCCGGTGGTCCATTGTGATGGTCACTGTGGAGAATAGGCCTGAGTATTTCCAATTGATCTGGTCTTAGTATGGCAAATTACTTCAATGTTTGCATATCAGTAGAAGATTTGATTTCTCCATCGATTTTGAAGCTTAATTTAGCATGATACAAAATTCTGTTTTGAAAATTGTTTTAAGAAGATTAAAATAGATGACAATTCTCTTTTTGGCTTGGAAAGTTTCATCTGCAAAGTCTGCTGTCACCCTGATGGATTGGCCCCTATAAGTCAATGGTGTGTAATCCTGGCTGCTTGCAGAATATTCTCTATTGTCTTGACTTTTGACAGGTTCATGACAATGTGTCTTGGCCATGCTCTCTTTCAGTTGACACAATTGTGGTCTGATATTTTTCTAAGTTATGTTTTGAAATCTTTAGTGATACTTGGGAAATTTTCATTTGTGATATCCTCCAGTAGGGTTTCTATTCCTTTAGGATGTTCTTCTTCCTCCTCAGGGATTTGTAGCTTTTAATACTTTATGAAGAGCCAGAATTCTGTGAGTGAATGTTCTATTTTCTGTCTCTTCTTTTCTGCCTCATTAACTACCTGAGTTAGTTTAAGACCTTTATCCTCTAGTTCTGAGATTCTTTCTTCTTATGGTATAATCTGTTAATGATACTTAATATTGCATCTTTAAATTCCCTGATTTACTTCTATAGACCCATAAGCTTCACCATAGCCTTTCTGTATTCTTCATATCTTTCATCTATTTTTTGGTTCTGTTTTTCCACTTTCTTGTCAATTTCCTTTATTGTCTTTAAAATATGCCATCCATATTTTAAATTCTTTTTATGTCACTTAAATTAATTCTTTATAGGTAGAATCTTCTGTGGTAGCTGACTTTTGGTCCCTTGAGGGGGTTGCTCTGTTTTGGCTTTTCATGTTGCCAGATTTTTCTGTTGGTTCCTCCTCATGTGTGTTTTCATCTTATTCAATTCCTTCATCTACTTTTTCCTTGTCACTACTTGCCTCACTTTAATTACCTTGTGTTGAGGTGCTTAAGTAACCTTTTGGTATAAGTCCAAAAGGAAAAGAAGGGTAAAGATCAGGAAGAGAGAAAGAAGAGAAAAAGAAGAAGAAGAAAAAGAAAGGGTAAAAGAAGATAAAAAGAGGAACAAGAGAAATTGAGTTGTTTGGCAGGGTGCTAGGGCCACACCCATGACTCTAAGAATTTGGAAGTCTGGATTGGGGTAGGTCCTCAAATTCAGTAGCTCCTTACCTGCCTGAACAAAAGCAAGACCCCTCCTCTACCAAACAAGAAAAGAAAAGAAAATATTTTTTAAAAATCAGCAGTATGTCACAGTGGGGAATCATGTCAATACTGTCATTGGACATGCCAATAGTGTCTTTCCAAATTCCAAAGCTAGAAAGACACCCTAGAATGTGAGCTTGTGACACCCATGAGGCAGACCAATGCTTTGACTCCCACCCCAAACTCAGAAAAAAGAAAAAGAAAAAAAAAAAGATACAATTATATAAGATAAAGGAAAAAAAGAAATATCTTAGCTGTTGTATGAGAAATTTATGTGGGAAAGATGAGAAAAGTTTTCTACCAAAAGAGAGAAAAAGGAGAGAAATAAAAAATAAAGAGAGAATAAAAGAGACTGAAAAACCATAACAAAAAATCAAGGAGCCCTTGCTATTGAAGAAAGTAAAAATAAAAAAATAAAAATGCAATCAATCAAAAAAAGAAAGAAAGAAACAAACAAACAAACAAGGTGGTGGGGGGAGCACCTGTGGCTCAAAGGGGTATGGTGCCAGTCCCATATGCTGGAGGTGGCGGGTTCAAACCCAGCCCTGGCCAAAAACTGCAAAAAAAAGAAAAAAACAACAATAACAACAAAGAGGCTTATTTGTGTGTGTGTGTTTTTGTGTGTGTGTGTGTATGTATAACTTCATATAATTTTACATATACATAAATTTTATATGTACATTTATAATTTATAAATTTAAAATTGTATAATTGTACGCTTTTAAGGTATTTCAGATAGATAGATAGATAGATAGATAGATAGATAGATAGATAGATAGATAGAGTGAGCCTGGACACCAGGTGGTACTATGGTGTGAGATATGGCTGTTTTGCTATGAAAAATTAGGGCCAGAAGCCACTCTCTATTTCTAAAGGAGGATATCAGGTCCTGTCTTTCTGACTTGGTTGCCCTCAGTCATCTGGTTGTTTCATTAGCATTAAGTTTCCATAGAATTGAGGTCAGAAAGCTCTCACCAGATTCCTTAGGAGGCATGTCACACAATAACATATCCCTAATAGCATGTCACACAATAGCATGTCCCTAACAATAATTCCCATGGACACTCAGCTCACCCCAAGGGTAAATGCCCAAGCTCAACAGATGCACCAAAACCAGCTATGCACTATGGCCCTGTGAAGGTTTCTTCCATGTGGCCTTTTGACAATAGCAACATCTAGTTAGCTGACAGGCCAATGGGAGATCCACCCCACCTGATTTTCAATCCCAGCCACTGAACACTGTCCAAGTCCACCCACTCATTTAAGCCTCTATGGCAAATTCAGTAGCATATTAGCCCCAAATCAAAAAACTTAAGGACATCCCTTTCTTGTCCTCAGTCCTCTGTGGAAAAGCTGGCTAGCTGGTCCTTGCCCATTCCCAACCACTCACATTCTGTCAGTTTTCCTCAGCCCCTGACTTCCTCACTGGCTCCTATCATCCACCACTGCTTCGCTCTGCCCCCAACATTATGTCCCTGGGGGCTCCCACAGCCAGAGGTAGTTGATGTTTTCTTTCTACTGCCTCACCATGAGTGGCTAGTAAGGAGATGTTTCTAGTTCACCATCTTCTTCCACCCACCCCATACTGTACATATTTTATATCTTGACCCATGAGCTTATAATTCAGGTGAATATAAATATAAACAATGTGTACATAAATTTTATATAACTTTACATAGAATTCATATACATTATTATATATCTGCTCCACTTCGTTAAAAAGTTTTAAATTGAAAATTTTAATTGAAATAGTGTTAAATATTTTGTGACATAGTTTGTATATCTTTGTAAATGTTTTTGTTTCATAGGTATATTATTAACAGAACTAAGAACATATGAACTATGAAGAATCTACACCTGCTGTTAATTTTGTACATTTTTAAGGTATACTATAATCAAAAGAATTCTCATCATTGGGCTACACAAGAACATTTTTTCTTCTAGAGAGTTTGTACGTATACAAGTTTGAGGCATGCTGTCTTAAGCAATGACAGTTTATAGAATCATTTCTTCAAGCCTGCTATCTTTGGAGCATGTCCCTGAGTCCTAACAAGATTCCAACTGGGACTGAGAAAATATTCATACTTCCTACTGTGACCTAGCATGGCCTCCCAGGTAGAGCCAAAAATATCTTACAGACAGATAGCACTTCTTTTTCCACTTTTGTGCTTGCATCAGACAAGATTCCATTTCTCTATATAATTTTCCCAGCTTCTGACCTGCTGGGAAACCAGGTAACATATTTTAAGTAATGAGAAAACTAAGAATCAAGAACTTGGGCTTTGGATCCTTTTTTATTTTCCTGACAGGTGGTTTGACCTTGAGCAGGTTATTTAATCTGCCTGAGCCTTAGGTTTCATCACACTGAAATTAGAAGAACCTTTTCTACTGAGTTCTAAGGCTTCTATGTAAAAAACAAAATATACATGTGGATAAAGCACCCTAATACAGCAACCTCCATAGTAATTGTTAAAAAAAAAAAAAAAAACAACTATACAATAATTAAATTAGAGACACTAAAATGGATTAAAGGTCTAAAGTTTAAAATTCATGGCTTCACAGGAATATTTATTGCAGCTCAATTCACAATTGGTAAGTTGTGAAAGCAACTCAAATGTCCATCAACTCACGAATGGATTAACAAACTGTAGCATATGTATACCATGTAGGCCTATTCAGCCATAACATAAGATGGAGAATTTACATCTTTTTATGTTTACATCTTTTATGTTTACATCTGTTTACATCTTTTTATGTTTACATCTTTTATGTTTACATCTGTTTACTAATTAGTAAAGTATCTCAAGAATGGAAAAAAGAATCATCCAATGACTCAGTACTAATATGAAACCAAAATATAGACAACTACATGCCCACACAAATGATAAAACACAAATATAGTGTAGCAAGGGAAAGGGGAGAGAAGGGAGTAGGAGGGAAGGTAATTGGCAGGATCTTACCTAATGTGCACAATGTGAGGGTGTTCAGCATGCCCACTGGGTGAAGTGCTTAGCTACAACTTGAACTTCACCATAGAAGTGAAAATGATATAACCTAAAAATTTATATCCTTGTATTAATTTGAAATAAAAAAAAAATTCATGGCTTTGCCAAGGGTATTTTAGGGCTAAACACACATACCACACACATACACACTCCACATTTTGTTTATCCACTCATGAATTGATGAGCACTTAGATTTTTTTCCAAATCTTTGTACTTCAATAAACATTTGAGAGTAAGTGTCTTTTCTAATAAAATTACTTCATTTCCTTTGGTTGGATACCCAGCAGTAAGATTTCTGGATCAAAGTATAGGTCTTCTTTTATTTCTTTATTTCATCAATCCTTAAATTTTTCTCAGTGAATTTACAACAAAACATAGAGATACACAGAGGCTTCTTATGAGTAAACTTAATCTATAAAGACTCAGCACTTTTTCTTTATATCTCAACCCCAGCACTCATCTTTACCAAGACTCCAATATCCAACAGATTAGAGATTCTTGGCGGCAAATATCATAGACTTTGTAAGTTTTATATCAACTGTTTCCACACAATTAATACTGAAAAAATTAATAAATGAATGAATGTAACAATGAAAAAGTGAAGAGTTACTCAAATTTCATATAACTAGACAAAATCATATAAATGCAACCTAAGTTAAAAAGTAAGACATCCCCAAAAGAAGCAGCTGTGTTGTTAAAAGCTATGTTGCAATTTAAAGAGAAAAACTACTCTTGCCAAGAAAATGAAGTCCATTTTCAATTTGCAAATTAAAAATAAATAGAAGTGTAGATTCAGTATTCTATTCCTGGAGGGTGTTGGCAAGGGATCCCAATTAAGTGAAGTTTCTAAGATGAATGGAAGTAATTTATTTTTTAAAAAAGAAAACAATCTTGGTCCTTATCTTCTCATTATTAATTTATTTTTACCTTATAGTTATAGGAGCAGCTTTATGGTAGTGAGAGTGAAAATTTGTGTATTAAAATGTGTATATTTTCTTATAAAATATTTCAGACTGACAATTTTATTCATCCTCAGAATTTGTTGTTTTAGAATCTACTATAAATCTTATTTGAAGTATTTACACATATCTAGCAAACATTAACATTTTTGTTTTGTGTTTTAAAAAGAACTGATAATATACAGAATTCTAGTAGCAAAGTAATGAGATACACCATTGCAATCTTGATGCTGGATAGCCTAGTTTTGATTTAGTTTTGATTTGATTTTACCCTGAATTTAGGAGTATCTTAGAAAGGGAAGAAAAACACTCATAAGAAAAATGACAACAATCTAGCTAAACAAACCAAACAAAGGCAGAATATGAGAAGCTATATGATTTAGACCAAGTATCATAAACCTTTCATCTCCCTTTGAATTACTTTTTGTTTTCATATGTGATTTAAAATTATTAATTATTGTCAACTTCTTTACAATCATATTGTGAAAATGAAATTAGCTAATAGTAACATGCATTACATTTAGACTTCTTTATAAGACAGGTGAGAACATGAAATAAGTTTATTACTCCCCATTGGAAGCCCGTTACTGATAATTTTTTATCAACACCTGCTGTGATAATTTTTTTCCTTCAGTATGTATGGTATTTATTAAGTACCTATATATACTACTCATTGTACTAGAAGAAAAGTATAATCCTCACATCAATCTAAGAATGTAGCTATCTCTTTTAAAATATACAGCATACTTGATGAAATATAGTAGACACACATATCCTATTTGCCAAATGCATGAACAAATGGGAAAATAGGGGTGGTGCCTGTGGCTCAGTGAGTAGGGTACTGGCCCATATACCAAGGGTGGTGAGTTCAAACCCAACCCCAGCCAAGCTGCAACAATAAAAAATAAAATAAAAATAAATAAATAAATAAATAAACTTAATTTAAAAAATGGGAAAATCGTTCTGATAAAGAATATTACATAGTTGATCCCAAAACAATACAGTTCAGAGCTATGATTTAAGTCCAGTTTGGACTGGCTCCAGAGGCTATATAATCATTCAAGGAAGGAGGGATGAGAAAGAGACAAATATTAATATAGATATGCAAAGGATGCCAAAAATGTGTATATACTGTAACAATTGAAAAAAACATTGTATTAAAATTGTAATGTTCAATAGTGGGTCGATGGGCACTTGGGCTTCTTCCATGACTTAGCAATTATGAATTGGGCTACAACAAACATTCTGGTACAGATGTCTTTCTTATATTGTGACTTTTGGTCTTCTGGGTATAAACCTAGTAAGGAATTATAGGATCGAATGGCAGGTCTATTTTTAGGTCTCTAAGTATTCTCCAAACATCCTTCCAGAAGGAACATATTAGTGGGCATTCCCACCAGCAGTGTAGAAGTGTGCCCTTTCCTCCGCATCCACGCCAACATTTCTGGTTTGGGGATTTTGTTATGTGGGTTACTCTTACTGGGGTTAGGTGATATCTCAAAGTATTTTTGATTTGCATTTCTCTGATGATTAAGAATGATGAGCTTTTTTTCATGTGTTTGTAGATTTTGCATCTGTCTTCTTTCTTGCCCACCCTGAAATGGGGTAACGTGTTCTTTTCTTGCTAATGAATTTGAGTTCTCTGTGGATTCTGGTTATTAGACCTTTATCGGAGGTATAACCTGCAAATATTTTCTCCCATTCTGAGGGCTGTCTGCTTGCTTTACTCACTATGTTCTTGGCTGTGCAGA
>CAUYPK010059143.1:0-15280 GCA_963574355.1 Loris lydekkerianus | reverse complement strand
TTTTTTTGGGATATATTAAGTTTAACATCCACATTAGCAGGCAGTGGATGCCATAAGGGCTCCAACTCACCTAAAGGAGCCTCAGCTCCTGCTGCAGTCTTGCTCCTCCCTCCCACCCCACCTGCCTCACTGACCATGTCTATTTCAGCTTTTCCCTAGCCTCTGTCTTTGTTGTGTCTGGTGAGTTCATAGCTGATATTTATTCTTTCCTGATACTCTAATATCTTTACCCTCATTGTGGACATTGGAGAAGGTCAGGGAAATGGCCAGAACTGAGTGATATTTAAAGTATCACCTGCTCTCTTCCTGTACTCCATAAGCCTGATCTCCCTGGACTGCCACCAAATTCCAGTTCTGCAGCTGTCCTCACAATGAGGCACATCTCCCTGGCACTTGCCTCTGTTCCCTCTCTGGCACCTTTCTTTCCTACTCAAGGCCTCCCATCAACCACCTAAACATGGCTTTTCTTCTCCAGTTTCTCTTCCTAAGTTTTGTCTAGGGAAAGCATAGACAGCTCTAAAACATCAGAGCACATACTAGACTCAAATAACTACATTCTGCCTCCCTGAAAGTACATCAATCCCAGCTACAACTATTTTGCTTAATAACCAGAGAAGAATCACCAGCTGGCAACATATTTAACATTACCATATATGGTAATGAAAACATTACCTCATCCTCCCAGAGGGCTACGATCACAGGCATAAGCCACCGCACCCGGCCTTATTTCCTAGTCTTAAAAATATCTTTAAGTGGAACTCATTTTTTGTCAGTTATTAATGTAAATAAGACAGCATTATCATGGTTAAGTTCCCAGGACGTTTGATGCCTCAGAGATGGACAAAATTGCTTTTGGTCTAGTGCCTTGAATTTGATGAACTTTGGGAAATAAAATATATATTTTTATTTGTATATTTAATTCCATTTTTGCACTAACAATTTGAAGTTCCCTCATGCTACCTACAACCCTGTAGGGTGGGCCTGAGGAGACACTCATAAGCAGAGCACAGGACACCTCATTCATACTGATCAGGGGTCCTATATTCAGTATCTTCAGTCTCATGGCCCTGCCTACTGTACTACCAGCCAAGTAATCATCTAATTACCACTAGCCTTGGCCAAAGTGAACAACAACAAAAGACCTACATAAGGTCTGAAGTCAGGGATATAAACTCTGCTGGATTTTACATAAAAATAATAAAATCCTGATGAGGGAACTTTCTGTTGTAACAGAAGACTCAGTCTCCAGAAAGAGAGTAATTAGTGCAGGCACTGTATAAAAACATGTTGGAAGTACAGGATCTGGAATTAAAATGTCAAAAACCAAAAGTGAAACAAAGGTAGTAAGAAGACCCTTATTTTGAAGAGTAAATAAAGAAATTATCTCAAAATTCACAAACAAAGAAGCCAGATATATAACATAAGTGATTGGAGTAAAGTCGAGGAGTGGGAGGGTCTATGAAAAGGAAAAGAGGTCAGTCCAGGGAGTGCAAAGCCTTTGTTTTCAGAGAAATGAGAGAGAAAGACCAGTGTGGAGTCTACTCAGGAGTCAATTCAGCGTTCATAGAGTTTTAAGAGGCTGTGATTATTCTTTTATCAGCAGGGTGAATGCGGAAGAGTGGTTCCCAGAGGGAGTCATCCCTTTTGCAGAGGGACTAATGTTTGCACTCAGGACAAATCTAGGAATTACTCCATTAACTGGCCATCAGATCCATGGCCAGAGTAAAAGCTACACTTCAGTTGTTTCCCAGGAATGAGGGCCTTGAAGCATTCCAGGGGAGTGGGGAGTGGGTTTGCTGTGATGATGAAGTTTGGTTCCTGGCCTTCCTTCTCCCACCAGCTGTCTCCCAAGATGGTTATGCTCTTGTCAGAGCCATGAGGATTTATTAGTAAACACAGGGAGGATATGTTTTGAACATAAAATGTTGACCAATAAGTTTTAGAAGAGTGGAGAAAAATGACTCTCATAATGTTGCTGAAAAAAAAATACTTATGTTGAAGAAAAATCTGAGAAACATAGTTAAAAAATATCTCAGTAAAAGAAGATCAAAACCATATATTTGAGGCTTTGATGAGGGTATTCTTAGTGTATAGTTGTGGCCAGTCATTTATCAGTAGAGGAACTTAAAAATATCTCCTAGAAGAAACAAGAGCTCAGTGAAATAAATGACATCCTAGCAAATGGAAGAAGACTTAGGGATGTGAAATAGCATGGCTCATTCAAGGAATTGTGTATTTATTTTGTGTAACTCTAGAAATCTCATGCTGGTTGCTGTGGCTGGTTTTCCTCCAGAACCCTCTCACCAGGAGGTATACAAGTAAAATGGGCAAGGTCCCCTGTTTTCTACAACTCCAAGACTTTTCTAACTATAGCCAGATGGAGAGAATCCTGGACAATATTTGTGGAGCTGAGCAGGCTGAGGGGAAACCTTCTATCATCCATGTGTGCCCAAGTGCACATGGTCTCGAACAGCTCAAAATTTCATAGAGAAGATTTCTATGACATCAAAAATTGGCAGAATATGATATACATACATAAAAATGCACCATGAGTGATGGAGTTTTGGCTGTAAGAATAGCCAGAAATTGCAACAATCTTCACTTTAAGCTGTACAGTCCTATAAAAATACATATACACAAGTGCACACACTCTCATAGGAACAACAGAGAAGAAGGATAGAGTACCTGTCTCCTCAAACAGGAAAAATGAAATGATTCATTCCAATATCTGTGCTAGTTGCTTGCTTGGATGGTTGCTTGCTTGGAGGTTATTCAAAAACATTGCACAAGTTACAATTTGTACCTTTTGGAAATGAGACACTGACAACATCCTAGCTGCCCTATCCTTCATGGCTAAATTTCCAAAGAGTAAAGAGGGATGCAGTTGACCTATTGTGAACAAAGCAAGACTTATTCTTTGAGGTGGTGAGGTCAACACAGGAGGGAACTCAAAGGCACCATTGTTCTGGTCATCTTCGTAAGGGGAGCTGCCCCATTTCTCACAGCACGGAATTGGGAGCAAACCTTGAGCCTCCTCCAGGACGCTGCTGATCCTGCTCTCTGTGGCCTTTCTGGCCCTGACCTCAGCTCAGAGCCTCAATGAAGGTAAGACAAAGGGGAGAGAAGGTGCTTGACTCTTCTTGAAGGTTAGGAGATCACTGTGTGGAGGGAGAAAAGTGAGAGGGCAGGGGATGAGAAGAAGGATGGGGCTGCAGCATCTAGACAAGGAAAAGAACAGTTATGTCTTCATTTCCTGCCGTGGCCTTATATTGTAGTTACCACAGATTGGTATCCAAAAAGTATTTTGATCAAAGGGTTGAGGGGTAAGATTTGCATTTCTACTAAGGTCTCTCTGACAGTGCTGTGAAAGATTTAAAGTAACCCTTGTGAAGTTACTATAGTACTAAAGGTTGACATTGGTGAAAGGGACCTTTCTATACACTGGATTGAGTGTTTATTTGTTCTTTTTTTGTTGTTGTTGGGGATTCACTGAGGGCGCAAAGAACCAGGTTACATTGATTGTATTTGTTACATGAAGTCCCTCTTATAATTGTGTCCCACCCCCAAAAGGTGTGCCTTCAAGCCTCCCTCCATCTCTCTCTCTGCTCTCCCCCTCCCTGCACCCCCACCATGTACTAGGTAATTAATTCTCCTCATATCAGAATTGAGTACATAGGATTCTTCTCCATTCTTTTTTTTTTTTTTTTTGAGACAGAGTCTCACTTTGTCACCCTCAGTAGAGTGCTGTGGCATCACCAGCTCATAGCAACCTCAAACTCTTGGGCTTAAATAATTCTCTTGCCTCAGCCTCCTGAATAGCTGGACTACAGGCACCTGCCACAATGCCCAGCTATTTTTTGTTGCAGTTGTCACTGTTGTTTTAGCTGGCCCACACTGGGCTGGAACTGGCCAGCTTTGCTGTATGTACCTGGTGCTGTAACCACTGTGCCTCGGGCACTGAGGCCTGCTTCTCCATTCTTATGACGCTTTACTAAGAATTATGTGTTCTACTTCCATCCAGGTTAGTACAAAAGATATAAAGCCCCCATCTTTTTTAATGGCTGATTAGTATTCCTTGGTATACCTAAACCACAGCTTGTCAATTCATTCCTGGGTTGGTGGGCATTTAGGCTGTTTCCGCATCTTGGCGATTGTAAATTGAGCTGTGATTAACAGTTTAGTGCGAATGTCCTTATGGTAAAAGAGATTTTTTTTTCCCTTCTGGGTAGATGCCCAGAAATGAGATTGCAGGATGAAATGGGAGGTCTTTATACTCCTTCCAAAAAGGTTGTATTAGTTTGCAGTCCCACCAGCAGTGTAAAAGTATTCTCCTCTCTCCACATCCACACCAGCATCTGCAGTTTTGAGATTTTTTGATGTGGGCCATTCTCCCTGGGGTTAGATGATATCTCAGGGTCGTTTTGATTTGCATTTCTCTAATAATTAAGGAGGATGAGCATTTTGTCATTTGTTTGTTAGCCATTAGTCTGTCTTCTTTAAAGAAAGTTCTATTCATCTCTGATGCCCATAGACACAAGGGATTTTTGGCTTTTTTCATGTTGAATAATTTGAGTTCTTTGTAGATCCTAGTTATCAAGCTTTTGTCCAATTCAAAATATGCAAATAACCGTTTCCTTTGTTTACATTGTGTATGTGCTTCGATTGTTGTCTCCTTAGCTGTACAGAAGTTTTTAATTACGTTCTATTTGTTTATTTTTGTTGATGTTGTAATCACCATGGAAGTTTTCCTCATAAAGTATTTCCCCAGGCTGATAACTTCAAGTGCTTTTTCCAGTCTTTCTTTGAGGATTTTTATTGCTTCATGCCTTAAATTTAGGCCTTTTATCCATATTTTTATTTATTTATCTATTTATTTATTTTTTGAAGACAGCATCTCACTTTGTTGCCCTTGGTAGAGTGCCGTGGCATCACTGCTCACAGCACCCTCAAACTCTTGAGCTCAAGCAATTCTCTTGTCCCAGCCTCCTAAGTAGGTGGGACTATAGGGACTGGTCCCAAAACCTAGCTATTTATAGAGACAAGGTCTTGTTCTTGCCCAGGCTGGTATCAAACCTGTGAACTCAGGCAATCCACCCACCTCGGCCTTACAGAGTGCTAGGATTAAAGACATGAGCCACCATGCCCAGCCAAGAAAGTACAATTTCTAAAATGAAAAACATACAAGATGAGAATTATATACTACAGAAGAACAAAAATCAGTGAACTTGAAAATATAATAGAAAACTACAAAAAATGAAATGTATAGAATAAAAAGCTGAAATTTAAAACAGTGTTAGAGTACCTAATGTACTATAGCACATGTAACAATATCAAGCAACATTTTTTTTTTTAAATAGAGTCTCACTTTGTCACCCTTGGTAGAGTGCTGTGGCGTCATAGCTCATAGCAACCTCAAACTCGTGGGCTCAAGTAATCCTTTTGCCTCAGTCTCCCAAGTAGCTGGGACTAAAGGTGCCTGCCACAACATCCAACTATTTTTTAGAGATGGGGTCTCATTCCTGCTCAGGCTGGTCTCTAACTCCTAAGCTCATGCAATCTACCTGCCTCGGCCTCCCAGAGTGGTATGAGCCCCTGTGCCCAGCCAAAGCGACATATGTTTAATTGGCATCTCATGAGAAAGGGTGATGAGGGCAGAACAAAAAATATTTGACAAAACAAAAGTTAAAATTTTTCTAAAGTTTACAGAAAACTATAAATTCAAAAATTACTTTAAGCTCAATGAACCCCAAGCAGAAGGAACACGAAGTAATCTACAAAGCATATTATAATAAAATTGAGAAAAATCAAATTGAGGAAAATCAAAGGTAGAAAAAAAATCTTAAAAGCACTCAAAAAGAAGAATTCACTATCAAAACACTAACACTGGGCAGCGCCTGTGGCTCAAAGGAGTAGGGCGCCGGCCCCATATACCAGAGGTGGCAGGTTCAAACCCAGCCCCGGCCAAAAACTGCAAACAAAACAAAACAGAAAAAATAAAACATTTACACTATAAAAAAAAAGAAAAACATTTTAAGCCAAAGGAAAATGGTAAGTGTACCACATGAAAATCTGCAATAATAAAGAGAACACAGTCCTTGGTGTGATCTAACCAGAGAGATTAGCAAAATACCTATACTGAATACTCATAATGAACCACTAATAAGAAGCAACAAGCTGGATGACTATGTATATAATAATGTTGAACATTTTTTGAAAACTAACAAATATAATAAGATAGGTTGGTTGCTCTTAATGTAGCTAGAGACTTTTGAGAAAAATTAAGACCTTTGAGGAAAATCAAAGGGCCAGATCATTTATGTAAGAGAATGAAACTAAACTATGCTTATGCATAAAGATCACAGATTTTTAGTAAACATAAAACTATCTCAAAATCACAGTCATAAAAGCCTACTTAAAATTAGTATGGTTCCTTTTTTCACATGTGACTGCTTCAATGACAATTCACATCTCTGCTTTTCTAGACAGTTTCCTGAACTATCCTGACCTAATCCTGAAAAGAAGACATAGACTAGCATATAGCCTATTATATGCTCATTAGTCATGAGCATCACAGTCTTAGTATAAAATGATTTGCAAAGAGTTATGAAACTTTTTTTTTTGAGACAGAGTCTCACTCTGTCACTCTGGCTAGCATGCTATGGCATCAGCCTAGCTCACAACAACCTCAAACTTCTCGGTTTGAGCAATCCTCCTGCCTCAGCCTCCTGAGTAGCTAAGACTATAGGCTCCTACTGTAATGCCTAGCTAATTTTTTCTATTTTTAGCTAATTTTTCTATTTTTACTAAATCTGGTCTTGAACTCCTGAGCTCAAACAATCCTTCTACTCCACCTCCCGGATGTTAGGATTACAGGCATGAGCTACCATGCCCAGCCTAGGAAATGGAACTTTGGGGGTATATCAGATTTTTCATTGTAGTTTCCTTTTTTTGAAAACAAGTTTGCAAAATAAACATATACATTCTCTTAAAACAAAATAATAAATAACTGGCTTATTAATTATTCTAAGTCTTAGTGTGACTTTCTCCAAAATAATCATACATGAAAAAACCCTGGTATTTTGAGACATAACTACATAATGTTCAATAAATATGGTCCAAAGGTGAATGAATGGAGCATGTGGTAAATATCCTATTAATTACTGAAGAGAGCTGAGCTTCAGTAACTAGATGCTATACAGTATATAAAGCATAAAAGCAAATATGTAGATAGAAGTTTTTATGATTCCTTCCAAAAATCACTAATCTTGCAGTCATCTGGAAAAGTAAATAAAAAGCAGGCATTTAAAACTGGCCTGGAAAAGAGCTAGACTCTGCCTCTACAGAAAAATTTAAAAATTAGCTTGGCAAAGTGCCACATGTGTAGCTACTTCAGAAGGCTTAGGTAGAAGTATTGTTTGAGCTCAGGAGTTTGAGGTTGCAATCAGCTATAATTAAGTCAACACACTCTAGCCCAGGCAAGGGAGTTGAGACTGTTTTTTCCGAAAAAATATAATTCTTACCTCTTATGGAAATTAGTCATGGAGTCAAGACAAGAAACCACTGATGAATATCTAAGATGGCAAATGTTGAATATATGATAATGAACATTTGCTGCTTTTCAAAGGTATCATATAAAAGCCCATATTTTACTTTTTGTGTGTGTGTGTGTGAGACAGAGTCACACGTAGTGGCCCTGGGGTTGAGTGCCATGGCAACATAGCTCACAGCAACCTCAAACTCTTGGGCTCAAGCAATTCTCTTGCCTCAGCCTCCCAAGTAGCTGGGACTACAGGCGTCCACCACAACGCCCGGCTATTTTTTTTTTTTTTCTTTTGAGACAGAGTCTTATTTTGTCGCCCTTGGTAGAGTGCCATGGTGTCATAGCTCACAGCAACCTCCAGCTCTTGGGCTTAGGCAAGTAGCTGGGACTACAGGCACCCGCCACAATACCTGGCTATTTTTTGTTGTTGTTGAAATTTGGCCAGGGCTGGGTTTGAATCCACCACCCTCAGTATATGGGGCCAGTGCCCTACTCACTGAGCCACAGGCATTGCCCCCATATTTTACTTTTTATCACCTGTCACTTGTACCTTCCAGGATCTCTATTTTGTTTGGTTCTAAAGGGTCTAGTAATTTAATAAAGAGGCTAGAAGAGAAAAGAAGGTATCTTTGGTGGTTTTAAAAAAATAGTGCTATAAGCATCAATGATTTAAAAAAAATAAAAGCTGCTCACAGCAACACATCAGGTCATTTGAACATTCCTATCTTCTTCAAGGCTTTCCCTTGATTTTGAGGTAGATTAGAACAGGACCAAGCAGAGAGAAAACAAAATTTACAAAGGGATGAAATTATAAAAATTCCTGTATTTTAAATCTTCTAAATAAGGCAGGCAGGGTGGATCACATCTGTAATCCTACCTAGCATTCTGGGAAGCCAAGGTGGATGAACTCCATGAGCTCAGGAGCTCAAGACCAGCTTGAGCAAGAGTAAGATCCCATCTCTGAAAACAGTCAGGCATTGTGGTGAGCGCCTGTAATCCCGGCTATTTGGGAGGCTGAAGCAAGAGGATCACTTGAGCCCAAGAGTTTGTGGTAGCTGTGAGCTATGTGTGACTATGTCTCAAAAAAAAAAAAAAAAAAAGAAAAAAAAAGAAAAGAAAAGAAAAGAAATCCTCTAAATGAGACTTCAGATGATGAAATGCTATAATCAGTAAAGGAAAGTTTTAAGCTGGGCACAGTGACTCACACCTGTAATCCTAGCACTCTGGGAAGTTGAGACAGGTGGATTGCTGGAGGTCAAGGGTTCCAGACCAGCTGGAGTCAGAGCAAGACCCCATCTCTAAAAAAAAAAAAACAAGCCAAGTGTTCTGGCAGACCCCTGTAGTCCCAGCTACTCAGCAGGCTGAGACAAGAGGATCACTTGAGCCAAGGAGTTGGAGGTTGCTGTGAGCTATGATGCCACAGCACTTTACTGAGGGCAACAAAGTGAGACTCTGTCTTAAAAAAAAAAGAAAGAAGAAAAGTTTCAACGACAAAAACCTATAAAGTAAATGATTCTGGATGCTCCTGCAAATTATAGAGACTGATAAAGAAAAAAATAGCACCAATTTATAAACTCCCACTGGAGAGGCAAACTCCTCCTCTCTTTATTATCACTTCGACGTCTGAAAGATAAAGTTTCCAACATCAATCCCATAATGAGAAAGGACTTCTGCTTTTTCCTCCACCTCCCTCAAAGACATCACTTCATAGGTGAAAATAACATTAACAGCAGTTAAGACTCAAAGGCAATGCAGGCCATCTTGAACCTGCTTCTATTCATAAATAGAAGAAACCTGCAGATAACTCAGGTCTCTGCTCCAGCTTCTCAAAGACCATCACTAGATAGAAATTAGCTGGCCCAATCTGCTAAAGTATTAGGGAGATAAAATAGAAAGTACCATGTAGGGCTCAGCGCCTGTGGCTCAAGCAGCTAAGGCACCAGCCACATACACCTGAGCTGGCAGGTTCGAATCTGGCCCAGGGCCCGCCAAACAACAATGATGGCTGCAACCAAAAAATAGCCGAGTGTATGACGGGCACCTGTGGTCCCAGCTACTTGGGAGGCAGAGGTAGGAGAATCGCTTCCCAGGAGTTAGAGGTTGCTGTGAGTTGTGATACCATAGCAGTCTACCTAGGACGACAGCTTGAGGCTCTGTCTCAAAAAAAAAAAAAAAAAGAAAGAAAGAAAGTACCACTTAGTACTCAGGTTGTATCTACATATTCCTATCTGGGTATTTTTCCTACATCTGGTTTTATCCTCAATAAAACTGAAGTTTTTATTCTCCTATGTTCTGCATATCCATTTTTCAACTGATTAAAATAGAAGGAGGAATAAGCAAGTAAGTACCTCCATATTCCAACACCACGTAGAGAGATGTTGTTCATTGGCTTACTTTAATCAGATAAATGTAAGTCACAAAAATCACTACCCCCCAAAAAAAATCCCCTTCAAATTTAAAAAAGTGAGTAAAAATTAATCATAGCATCTCAGTTCAGTGGAACAGTAGAGATCAAATTCAATCTATATTACAGATGAGCAAACACAGAGAAACAGAATAAAAGCTACAAGGCCAGGTGGGTACAGTGGCTCACTCCTGCAATCCAGCTCTCTGGGAGGCCAAGGCAGGTGTATTGCCTGAGTTCATGGGTTCAAGACCAGCCTGAGCTAGAGTAAGACCACGTCTCTAAATATAGCTGGGTATCGTGGCAGGCACCTATATTCCAACTCCTTGGGAGGCTGAGGTTAGAGAATCACTTAAGCCCAAGAGTTTGAGGTTATTATGAGCTATGATACCATGGCACTCTACAAGGGTGACAAAGAGAAACTCTTATCTATAAAATAAAAAATAACATAACATAACATAACATAACATAACATAACATAACATAACATAACATAACAAAATAAAAAAGGGTGGCACCCGTAGCTCAGTGGGTAGGGCGCCAGCCACATTCACTGAGATTGGACGGTTCAAAAACAGCCTGGGCAAGCTAAAATAACAATGACAAGAGAAAAAAAAAAAAAAATAGCTAGGCATTGTGGGGGGCGCCAGTGGTTCCAGCTACTTGGGAGGCTGAGGCAAGAGAATCACTTCAGCCCAAGAGTTTGAGGTTGCTGTGAGCTGTGATGCCATAGTAGTCTACCTAGTGAGAGGTTGAGACTCTGTCTCAAAAAGAAAAAGGAATAAAAGCTACAATGTTTATTATAATTAATATATTAATCTCATATAGTTCAATAGCAGAAATGAAAAACCAAGTACTTTTTCAGCTGTTTATACATTTACACTGAGTTCTTACATTATTGTGACTACCATAGTATTTCCTTTTTTTCTTTTTTTTTTTTTTTTGAGAGTCTCACTTAGTTGCCCTCAGTCGAGTGCCATAGTGTCACAGTTCACAGCAAACTCAAACTCTTGGGCTTAAGTGATTCTCTTGCCTCGGCCTCCCAAGTAGCTGGGACTACAGGTGCCTGCACAACACCTGGCTATTTTTTGTTGTAGTTGTCATTGTTGTTTAACAGGCCCGGGGCGGTTTCAAACCTGCTACCCTCAGTGTATGCAGTTGGCACTGTGACCACTGTGCTATAGGCGCCTAGCTGACTACCATATTATTTCAAGCCAATTTCTTTGAACATTATTTCAAGAAATAATGCAAATTCGTGCAAATTACAAGTTTGAAGTAGGTATCACTGAAGGTTGAAGAAGTCATCAATGCTTTGATGAAAAGATAAAATCTAATCCTTACAGGAGTGTGTATGTGAGAAATAGAAATAATATGAAAGCATTTCAAGTTAGGGGATAAAAAGAAGGCAGAACCTGAAGAGACAGGTGTAATGAAAGGCAGAATATGGTGTAAAGAAATATTTTGTGAGCTGCGCCTGTGGCTCAAAGGAGTAGGGTGCCAGCCCCATATGCCAGAGGCGGCAGGTTCAAACCCAGCCTCGGCCAAAAACTGCAAAAAAAAAAAAAAAAAAAAATAGCCAGGCGTTGTGGCGGGTGCCTGTAGTCCCAGCTTCTTGGGAGACTGAGATAAGAGAATCACTTGTGCCCAAGAGTTTGAGGTTGCTGTGAGTTATGAAAACACAGCACTCTACCAAGGGTGAAAAAGTGAGACTCTGTCTCAAGAAATTAAAAAAAAAAAAAAAGAAAAGAAATATTTTGTCCCAAACACTGTCTAGAACAGAACTTTTCGTGTGATATTTTCTGGGAAGAAATGAACATTCCTGGTAAAAAGTATAATCCATTTTGGATGAATTTTTAACAAGCTTAAGAAAGTTCTTCTGGGAACTTAGTTACCCACCTACTCTACTGACAGTCAAAAGTCTAAAGATTTTTAACAAGATCTTTTGTTGGGCTTGGCGCCCATAGCTCAGTAAGTAAGGCGCTGGCCACATACACCAAGGCTGGCAGCCCAGGCCTGCTATACAACAATGATAATTGCAACCAAAAAATAGCTGGATGTTGTGGTGGGTGCCTATAGTCCCAGCTACTTGGGAGGCTGAGGCAAGAGAATCTTGCTGAAGCCCAGGAGTTTGAGGTTGCCGTGAGCTATGATGCCACAGCAATCTACTGAGGGCAACAGCTTGAGACTCTGTCTCAAAAAAAAAAAAAAAAAAAAAAATCTTTTCTTGCTTATCTAATCACTTTTGTTTTCTTATAAATATCTCTATGCAGAAAGCAATCTTAGAATTGGTCTGGTTAATTTTTCTCCCTGGCAGCAAGTTTGAAATAAAATTTTGACATGTTCTCATAAGTAAATTTCTAAAAAGTTTTTTTTTTTTTTTCTGAGACAGAGTCTCACTATGTCACCCTTGGTAGAGGGCCATGGTGTTATAGCTCACAGCAACCTCAAACTCTTGGGCTTATGTGATTCTCTTGCCTCTGTCTTCCAAGTAGCTGGGACTACAGGTGCCCACCACAACACCCAGATATTTTTTGTTGCAGTTGTCTTGCTTAGCTGGCCTGGGGCCTGGTTCAAACCCACCAGCCTTGGTGCATGTGGCCGACACTGTAACCACTGTGCTATGGACACCAAGCCTAAAAAAGCTTTTTTTGAAAGAATGAATATAAACATACACATCAAAAGCTAAAATAGGAGTATCAGAATCATAATTCTTTACATGAAGAAATATAACCAGAAAAAAAAAAAAGGATACTTAATATGTCTAGCTTTTCTTCTCTTGCAATGTCAAGAAAATACTCTACCTTCCTATTTGGTTCCAGATTGTTATGTTTATCAAGTTATATAGGTTAGAAAAGTACAGACCAGAAAAATGACATGAAAGGCTAGGCATTTTCACTCTCGGGGGAAAAAACAGATTTCTAGTAAAGGCCAAAAGGTGTTAAGAACCAAGTTACCTTGTTTTAGGGAAGGTGTGTTTAATAATAAATAATTATTTAATAAATAAGACAATTTTGAAGAAGAGCAGTGTTGAGGAAAATACAAAGAAGAGTGAAGATAGGAACAGAATAATTTAAGATATTTTTCTGAGTATTAAGAATGTATTTTTTTTTATATTAAAAATAAAATTCAGTGAGTAGCGCCTGTGGCTCAGTGGGTAGGGCACCGGCCCCATATACCGAGGGTGGCGTGTTTGAACCCGGCCCCGCCAAACTGCAACAAAAAATAGCCGGGTATTGTGGTGGGTGCCTGTAGTCCTAGCTACTTGGGAGGCTGAGGCAAGAGAATCGCCTAAGCCCAGGAGTTGGAAGTTCCTGTGAGCTGTGACGCCACGGCACTTTACCAAGGGTGACAAAGTAAAATTGTCTCAAAAAAATAAATAAAATAAAATAAAAATAAAATTTAGTACTTTAAATATTGTTTTTAAGAGATGATAGTTTCACTCTGTCACCTAGGCTGAAGTACAGTGGCATCATCATAGTTCACTGGCGCCTGGAACTCCTGGGTTCAAGTGATGTTCCTACCTCAGCCTCTTGAGTAGCTTGGACTACAGGTACATACCACTTACACCTAGATTTATTTTATTTTATTTATGTTGTTATGTTATGATATGTTAAGTTGAAATGGAGTCTTGCTATGCTGTCCAAGCTAATCTTAAACTGGGTTCAAGTGATCCTCCCACCTCAATCACCCAAAGTGCTAGGATTATAGACATGAATCACCACACCTGGCCAAGAATGTATTCTTTCTTAATAATAACAATAAGCCAACTGGTGACATTCAGAAATGATTAATACATAGTTTAAAGGATAAGTACATATTAATTGTCAAAAATGGAAAATTAATTGCCCTATCATGTTAAGATAAGGACAGAGGGTTGGAATAGAAACAGACATAAAAAATCCAATATTTTATGGTTAATATACTGGCTCATGGAGACTTCTAGAAAATATGTGTAAGGACTAAACATCAACAATAGATACTCTACAAGACACAGCAGCACTCACCTGTCATCCTGGCTACTTAGGAGGATGAGGTGGATCACCTGAGCTCAGGAGTTCAAGACAAGCCAGAGCAACAGAGTGAGATCCCATCTCTTAAAAAAAAAACAAAACACCTAAGAACAACATATTTTCCTCTATTAAGATTAGGAAACATTGAGTAGGAATTTAAAAAAAAATTTTTTTTGGCCGGGCATGGTGGTTTACACCTGTAGTCCCAGCCACATGGGCAGCTGAAGCAGGAGGATGCTGGAGACTAGGAGGCTGAGGTTGTCAATGAGCTACAATGGCTCTCTAGCCTGGGTGACACAGCATCGAAAACAATTTTTTCTTTAAAAATAAATCCCTTATCTTTATATAAACAGTGATCCTGATGATCACTAAAATACTTACGATGGTCGATCCTCAAGAATCAGGGCAGTAGTAGAAAGTGGCTCAAATTCAAAATTCTTACGTCTTAAAGACTGAGGTGGTGGTTTAGAGGTCCTCCCTGTCCGTGCTTCATATTCCTAGAGTAGATAAAATCATACTTTATGCAACAGAGATTGATCCAATTTTCAGTTTGTATTATTAAATCTTATATCATTAAGGATCTTATGCTATAATAGGGGATATATACAATTCACTTATTTTTTTCTTTTTTTCCCTCACTGCTGTACTATATGGGATAAAATTCATATGTTAACTTGGTGAAAATATGAGACAGACAAAAAATAAGTCAAGGTTTTTTTCCCTGAAGCAACCTAAATTATGAATTTATACTACATACAAAGTATCAAAATATATTAAAAGAAGGAAAGATAGAAAGGCACTAGATTAATTAGTAAGGTTTTATTTATTTATTTATTTATTTATTTTTTATAGAGACAGAGTCTCACTTTATGGCCCTTTGGTAGAGTGCCGTGGCATCACACAGCTCACAGCAACCTCCAGCTCCTGGGCTTAAGCGATTCTCTTGCCTCAGCCTCCCGAGTAGCTAGGACTACAGGGGCCCACCACAATGCCCAGCTATTTTTTTGTTGCAGTTTGGCCAGGGTTGGGTTTGAACCTGCCACCCTCGGCATATGGGGCCGGCGCCCTACTCACTAAGCCACAGGCGCCACCCAATTAGTAAGGTTTTAGAGAGACATTCTTTAGTGCCTTCTATGGTTTTCAGCTATCCAAGTTCAGCTTTGAATAATCTGCAAACAGATAAAGTCTCAACTGAGACTTTACAAGCCAGAAGGATAGCCGGGCGTTGTGGCAGGTGCCTGTAGTCCCAGCTACTCAGGAAGCTAAGGCAAGAGAATTGCTTAAGCCCAAGAGTTGGAGGTTGCTGTGATCTGTGACGCCATAGCA
>CAUYPK010059141.1:0-14456 GCA_963574355.1 Loris lydekkerianus | reverse complement strand
GGGGTGGCGAACAAGTTCTACTACGCGCTCGGAGATCGTTCCTCGGAGATCGCTCCTCAGAGGTCCCTCCTCAGAAGCAGCATAACAAAATCCAAACTTGGCAAAGAGCCACAGTATACAAAATAATGATAAGAGGCAAAGAGCCGCATTCATTTTGGCCGGGAGCCGCATGCGGCTCTAGCAGCGTGTTCGCCACCCCTGGTTTAGATCATAAACCAGGTTATGCCCTTTGGTAGACGATTTTGATTTTACCAAACAGTCTCACTGTTTCCATTAGTTTTGTCACTTGCCTATTTATGAATATCATACCCTGCATATAAATGTGTCATTGAAAGGGAAATTTTAGAATAAAATTTCCTGTAGTATAAACCATTTTAAAATGTATTGCTCCAAACTAAATCTGAAGATAAAATTGATGTAACTGTTATCTGTGAAATTATTCTCAAGATGTACTTTATTATTTTTATTCAATATGTACTTACTGAGTGAGTTCAAAGTGCCAGGCATTTGGCAAAGAAGAGAATTAAAGATGGTTTGTGCCATCAGGGAGCTCACAGTCTTGGGAAATTGTTTCAATTGAAAGGATAAGTCATGGAAGTAGCTGGAGAAACCAGTAAGGTCTTTTGCCTAAGATAGTGGACTGGTAAATGAAAGGCAGGATATATTTTATCCACAATGGCTCAAAGAGAGTAAATTTTAAATGTAGTCTTTTTAAAAATTGAAAAAGTTTTACATTCTTGATGTTGAACATACTTTCAAAGAACAAAATTATATGTACAGTGGCAAGCCACAGGCCCATCAACTTTGATCGCTGTTCTTCAGAAGAGGATTTTAAATTATTGGAGATTTGTTTGCTTTTTTTGAATCTTTATATATAAATAAATGGATAAATTATTGTTAGAAGTTTAATCAAAAATTAAATCATGTCTGACTTGATCCCAATTCCCCGTTTTTGTGCCTCTGCTATTTCAGAAAATGAGAACTGAAGTAAAAATATGGCCTCTCAAACTCATCTCCCCTCCAGGACAGGGGTCCAAAAGGCTGTCCTCAAAGACT
The DNA here is from genome assembly GCA_963574355.1 of Loris lydekkerianus. Classification (NCBI taxonomy): domain Eukaryota; kingdom Metazoa; phylum Chordata; class Mammalia; order Primates; family Lorisidae; genus Loris; species Loris lydekkerianus. The sequence goes on along the minus strand of CAUYPK010059141.1, from coordinate 13,400 downwards.
CTCACTCAGCTATTTCTAGAGGTCCCCATCTCTCCACTGGGGGAGAGATGAATAACTGTGCTCCTAAATGCTGTCTTGACAATAATAAAAAGACGTTCTTTCATTTCCTTCTGTCTTACTCTTTCTGCGAAGAGGCCTCTGTAGTCATCATTGAAGCTGCCGAGATGTTATCCAAGGCACCAAGGAAGAGAATCTCAGGAAGGAGCAGAGCCTCCAGGGTTTAACTCCCAGTGCTCAGATATCACCAAACTTCCCCCACACTGAAGGAAACCATGGGGGCCAGGATCCTGCTGCCCTGAAGCCCTTAGGATCACACAGAAGCCACAGGAGTCACTGAAGCCACTGCTGCAAAAGGCTTCCACTGCAACCGTGGATGTCCCAAATGTGGGAACAGCATGGCTGCTGAGTTTCTTCTAGGGACAGGAGAACTAGTGTGAGTAATCTGGTTTGAAAGTGAGCTCAGAGGAATCTTAGATTACCTTGAAGCTGTGTTTGCTTAGAAAGCACACTTTTGTGTCACAAGTAAATATTTATTCTAAACTTTAAAGAGTTACTTATGGAGATTATGGGACAGATAAAGCTCTGCCCCCGAGGTATCTTTTATTTATTTATTTTTTCTTGCCCCTAGTAGGTGCCTTGGCATCATAGCTTACAGCAACCTCAACCTCAAAGAGCCTGATCCTCTTGCCTCAGCCTCCCAAGTAGCTGGGACTACAGTGACCTGCCACAACACCTGGCTATTTTTTAGGGACAGGGTCTCATTCTGGCTCAGGCTGGTCTTGAACTCCTGAGCTTAAGCAATCCACCCACCTCAGCCTCTCAGAGGGCTAGGATTACAGGCGTGAGCCACCGTGCCCAGGCTTCCAAGGTATCTTTTAATGATGACACAGGTGGAGAGAACTCATCTCTTTCTGAGTCATTTGGATTGCCGCACTATGCCAGAAGTTTGGTGAAGTTTTACTGGACACTGGCAGAAATCCTCTGGGGATAGATCAAGAGAAACAAGGGCAGTGGTGTGCTGCTAAGCCAGCTCTGCAGGAAGACAAAAAGAAGAAAAAGAGAAGCCTTGATTGTTAGCATTTGCAGGTTTCCCTGGTGTAAATGCTCCCTTGGTGGCCAGTTTCAAGCTACCAACATGATGAGCATGGAGTTGAGAGGAGACAGCAGCACCAGCTCCTGCACCCAGGCCCAGTTGGCTCTGGCACACCACTGAAGAAGGGCCAGGTGACTCCTGCGGCCCCAGCTCCCTGCTCTTACTTTTCCATGAAGATGGAATCAGATTGGAGACATTTCCCTGCATTCCTAAGTAAACTATTATGAAGACAGAACTTGGAAGACAAATACATCAGATAAACCTGGCATCACTCACTGCTTCATTCTCTTAACCCTCCATCTCCCTGACAGGGAAGAAACACATTTTTTTTTTTGTCACCCTGGGTAGAGTACCATGGCGTCATAGCTCACAGCAACCTCAAACTCCTGGGCTCATGCAGTCTTCTTGCCTCAGTTTCCCAAGTAGCTGGGACTACAGGCACCCACCACAATGGCCCACTATTTTTAGAGACGAGGTCTCACTCTTGCTCAGGCTGGTCCTGAACTCCTGAGCTCCAAGCCATGCACCTGCCTCAGCCTCCCAGAGTGCTGATAAAGCTCATTCTGACCAGCCAGGTCCTAGTCCACAGTGTTACGGCTGATTCAGACCAGACTGAAAAACATGAAAGGGGAGGAAAAAATTAGAAGGAAATCATTTGTCTTTTCAAAGTATATGACAGTAACTGGGGAGAAAATACGTGCATTTTGTATGGATAAACTTAAAAGGAATGGCCTCTGTAAAGAAAACAAGCTGGAGTTTGAACTGCAGTCAATGTTTTGTTCTTGTTTTTCTTTCTTTTATTAGAAATAAAGCTTAGTTCATAAAGATATTGGCTTTCTCATCTTCCTCACACTCCTCCTTTCTGCAATCCTCTTGGCTAGAGACACCTCCCGGGAGAGCCTGGGTCTGCGATATTTCGGTAACAGTTACTGATGTGTTGATACAGTCAGGGATCTCTCCGTGCTCACTATGAGGTAACTGCCTTGAGTACAGTCCAAAAAGATGATGTCAAAGATATATACAAACAAACAGTGACCTTAAAGGCTTCCAGCGCATCTCGAAGGGAACAAGCAGAACTGTGCTCATTGGTTGGGGGCCCTCACAGTTTGCTAAGAACATGTTTGAGCTGGGGAAGAACTGTCAGAAACCAAGGATTAGTCATTAGCAATGTTGGCTGAGAGACGAACTGGGCATTCCAAAGAAATTAACTGCTAACTGGACATTTTAAAGAAATTAACCTCTGGCTTTATGCCTTAGTGTCTCCACTGTAAGTTGGGAAATCAGGGACTGTTTTGTCTTTTTCTTTAGGAGTAAGCTATGAGGTTTTGAGAATTAATTTATTGAAAAGAAAGATTTCAGGGACAAGGCCCTGTGTGTCATGGCTGTCTCAGCCTGTTGCATTGTAACAATTCCTGCATTATCTGTGTTAAACATTCTATTACGGTGGCACAGGAACAGTTGAATGATATAACCAGTTTTGTTGTCATGAATTTTTAGGACATGCTCCTTCCAGATGGGCGTAGTTGTATGCCTACTAGAGGGTCCTCTGGGGCAGGAAACAGTAGTCAAAAAGGGTTAATGCTTCATTACAGGTTATGTATAAATAGTGAGGCTGTAAAAGATACATTGCTATGATTTCTATCATTCATTGAGCTATAATGTGAATCAAACATCTGGACTTCATACATTGGAGCAAGCCTAGTCACAGCAACAGATGCCTATATTCAGCCTGGGGATTTTGCTTTTTTTTTTTTTTTTTTTCCCCTGGCTCTCCTTCAATCCACAGCACTTTGATTAGAAAGTTTTAGATAAATTTAACGCAAACAAGGTATAAAAACGGAAACAGAAATTATATTTATTTTTGTGTGCATGTTATAGCTTTGGGGTACTTAACCATTTCTTTCATCCCACAAGACTATAAACTGCTTAAGGGTAACAACTGTCTAATTCATTTTGTAACCCCTCCAGCAATCAGCCCAGGGTGTACACATGATGTACAAGCAATATATCTTTGTGTAACTGTTAGGCAGGGCTTGAGAAAATGTAATGGACATCAGCATATTCTGCTTGATCTCCTGGAAAAGATGGCCCTATTCTGGCTCAAATAAATTGAAGAATGTAAAAAATGTGGACCGATGTCTCAAAGGTGCTCAGAATCATAAAGCCTAGAATAGTAGAATGTAGCTTAGTAGAGGCAAGATTCTACTCAGGGGCTCTTTGTTAAAAGGAAGAAATTACAGGATTTCCCAGAAACTACAGAGAAATCAGGAAAGCCAAAATGAGTACTATGTTAAGAAACTTGATAAATTTTGAATGGCTCCAATAGGAAAGACAGCTCTGCCAGGGACAAGGGTTACACACAGGCTGCTGACCAATTTGATAGGCCAATATTCCATTCTCCCCAAATAACCTCTAATGAAACATCTCCAGATCTCTGAATTCTCCCCTCAGCATGTTAACACAGAGAGCCCACATCCTAGCAATCCCTGGTTTGCTTGAGCAGGAAATCTAAACTCAAGGTTCTGAGAAAAGGTGAATGGGTAGGAAGCTAACGTGGTCAGGACAGGAGTATGAAAACCCATGGTCTCGTCTTCTTAAAGTGCAGAGTGACAGTTACAAGGTTCAAGTGTAGGCAGAAGTCCTTTCGGTACATGGCACAAGACAAAGAAGAGGAAACTTTTTAACACTATGGAACAATGAATATATTCACCTCTTGGAAGGAGTCAAGCAGCTCAAGTTTGAAAGGATTTAGACCAGTGGTTCTCAACCTTCCTAAAGCTGCTATGTATTTTCGTTGTTACAAAGGGCCCAGGACCCACGGGTTGAGAACTGCTGATTTAAACAAAGAGATGATCCTAATTTATAATAGGATACTAAAAAGAAGTTACAAATGTTTACACACCCTGGCCTTTGAATATAATGTCCCAGAGAGCAACTGCCACTCTCATCCAGAAAGATCATTAGGGACGCCTGCTCACAATATAATAAAACGGGGTTAAAGATATCACACATCTGAACCAGTGCACAGTGAGTACACATGGCTGTCAAAAGCCACGCAGTCGATAACACAGTGATACTGAGAACCATTGGCGAAGTGGGAGGGCCAGCGAGATTGGCTTGTTGAGACGGAGAATCACATGAGTCCGAGAGACCACACAGACCACCCAAGGGCCCACTGGGAAGAGCCCCCACTGCAGCCTTTGACTCTGCTAACTTCTCGTAGGAAACGGGTATGAGAGAAGGGTTGAGTTTACTCTTTTTTCCAACTCCATTTCACTTCTGTTCCTTCCCCAAATCCACACAAACCCAGTCTGCAAACATGCAGGATCCCAAGCCACTGTTATCAGTGGAGAAGCCCCTGCCTGATTCCTTGACACCCCTCAAGTTGAATGGAGGACCAAGGAGTTCTCACAAGGGCAATCTGTTTACCATCAGAGAGGAAACAAAGGGGAAAAATGTTAAAAGTTAAGCTGTGGAAGAACTCTGGAACTGTGGTCCATAGTGAAAACTCTTGTAGAGAAAGTGGGAAGTTTCTTAATTGTTTAAGAAAATAATTCCTTAACTTATTCTTCCACTTTTTAAAATCAAATGAAAAATGAAGAGTATTAGAAAATTTATATTTAGAATTCATTCTGCTCCTAAAAGATCTAGTAAACAAAAATAAAAAGAGTCACTTCGTAGATTTTTTTTTCTTTAGAAATTTTATTTTACAGGCTTGGCACCTGTATGTAGCTCAGCGGCTAGGGCACTGGCTACGTACACCAGGGCTGGCAGGTTCGAACCCGGCCCAGGCCTGCCAAACAACAATGACAACTACAGCAAGAAAACAGCCAGGAGTTGTGGTGGGTGGCTGTAGTCCCAGCTACTTGGGAGGCTGAGACAAGAGAATCACTTAAGCCCAAGAGTTGGAGGTTGCTGTGAGCTGTGATGTCACAGCACTCAACCGAGGGCAACATAGTAAGGCACTGTCTTAAAAAAAATTTTTTTTTTATTTTATAAATTATACTATTTAAAGCTCTTTATAGTATCATTAAGTTAAAATAATCAGCAGAAAGAAAAGCACATATTTATAAATGTTTACACCAAAAGCATTACCATTATAAGCATCAATTAATTTTTAATAGAATGTATCAAGGAAGTTAACAGCTTTAAAATACTCTTAAATTTTTTAATTTTTTTTTTCCTGAAAAACTTAAAGAAATATTCTGGTAACTTATAAACTAACATGGTTTTTGCAAACTGGTTTTTCACTGGACATATCCAGTTCTGTGGACATATCTTATTTGCCCAGTAAGATTTTAATGTTGGAAATTTTCACATTTAAATCTTGATTTCTGATTTTTCTTTAAAACATACAAAATTAGCTATACTAGACCTACATTTCCATGAGGCAACTACATGTAGAAACCGAACAGCAGCAGTCCCTTTTGGATAAAGCATGGACCCCTGATGGTCTGTTATCTGCCTGACTGCTTGGGCACCTAAGTTTCTGATAAAATAGATTACCTCTATATTTTCTTTTAGTTCTAACATTCTCAACTTCAGTTGAGCCATGTTGCGAAAGGGCCATCTAACCTCTCTAAGCCTCTGCTTTGTTTGAATATGGGGCTAATGATATCTGACCACCACTTGAACTTTGTGGGAACAAAATGACACAGGAAATAGTAGCTACTTAGTGCAGTACCGTGCATGGAGAAAGCTCTTAATAAATGGCAGCAGTAATCAGAAAGGCAAATAATGGTGAACATAATGACTCAAATGTTAGTGTAATTCTCTGATGGTCAGTCCACTCTAAGTCAAAGTTAATATGCTGACCCTACTCTTTAAAATGCAACATTGGGCAATGCTCATAGCTCAGTGATTAGGGCGCCAGCCACATGCTCCAGGGGTGGTTGGTTTGAACCCAACCAACCCTGGGCCTGCTAAACCAAACAAATAAAATAAACAAAACATAATAAATAAATAAATACCTAGGTGTTGTGCTGGGTACCTATAGTCCCAGCTACTTGGGAGACTGGGGTAAGAGAATCACTTAAGCCCAAGAGTTTGAGGTTGCTGTGAGCTGTGACGCCACAGCACTCTACCCAGGGTGACATAGTGAGACTCTGTCTAAACAAATAAATAAATAAATATAAAATACAACATTGACTTCATCAAAAAGTCAACTTTTCTTTTTGGCTTGGTGCCCAGCGCCAGCCACATACACTGAGGGTGGCAGGTTTGAACCTGGCCCAGGCCAGCTAAAAAACAATGACAACTGCAACAAAAATGGCTGGGTATTGTGGCAGGTGCCTGTATTCCCAGCTACTTGGGAGGCTAAAGCAAGAGAATCTCAAGCCCAAGAGTTTGAGGTTGCTGTGAGCTGTGATGCCATGGCACTCTACTGAGGGCAACAAAGTGAGACTCTGTCTAAAAAAAAAAGTCAACTTTTTGTCTCAGTTTGTTCAGTTAATACTAAACAAGTTGGATTCCCAAATGGGCTTCAGCCAATTAAAAGAAAACAGTGTTCTTTGGTTATATTCTCCTATTCTCCACTTCTGGTTGAAACCAGCTATCAGTATGTGATTTGCAGAAACCGCTGATTCTACTTACCACATTTGCTAAGTACATAGCCTACCACTGGCTATTCGTATTAAATCCAGACAATCATTTTAACAGAGAGCTCACACAGGGCTTACCTCTCATTCATACAACAGCTACAAATGAGCCCACACTGAACCTCACAGAGGTTTCTATCATAGGTGACTCCGCCACTTCAGTCTGCTCTGCAGCCAGTCTGTCACCTGCCACTCACGACCTCATTTCCTCAGCCACCACTCCTTTCATGCAGAAGACTGCTTTATTAACAATGGCGCCTACATGGACCTGTCCCACTATGTGACTGGCATGGCTTTATGCACACATTTTTTTTTTTTTTTAAATTAAAGTTGACTTGCACATACTGCTGTGTGTGTTTATATGTATGATATATAAAAATATATATATTTGCAGTAAAAAAATGTATGCGTTCTAGCCCAACAATACTTTATGTAACAAAATTTCAGACAATTAAAATAATTTATAACCCCCTTGGAGTTTGTGTTATTGAAATTTGTACCTGGAATTATGTAACTGCTACTTCTATCACCTTAGAACTGGTTAAAAAGAATGAGGCCAGTGTAAAGGGTGTTCCCCTCACTTTCAGTCCGCCATAAACTTGAGGCTGAAGCAGGCTGGGAATGGAACTGAAGCAGGAACCCTACCTGCACGCACACTCCTGCCACCGCTGCAATAACCACTCTACCTGCAAGAGAAGTCCCTCCAACTCACACTCTTCCGGGCTCTCAGAAAAATATGTTTTGCACAAAAGTATTTTTGTGTCAATCCTTTGCTCAGGATTCATAAGTCATTTGCCATTTCCCATAATAAGCTATATATCCTACATGATGTAGGTTTATGAAGCTTTTTACACTCTCCCACCCTTTCCTTCAAAAACTCCCATCCTCCAACTATGCCCTAGCAACCTCTGTTCCCTGACCACGCTTCCTTCTTGAGGCCTCTGGGCCTCCGCCGTCTCCTTCTACCTGCATACTAGTCCACTCTTCTTCAGTCTCAGCTCGAACTTCACTTTCTCTTCCTTGGTTTCCTTGGGACAACTTAGCTACTTTCTTTCTTTCTTTACTCTCCCTGAGCATAGGTCACATATAACTATGGCAGTTACCACTTTTATTTGCCTATATCTGAGCTTCTTCAAAGTTGGAACCACATTTTTAAATTGTATACTCCCAGCAACCAACACAGTGCCTAGCACATTGCCCACAACACAGTGTCTGTTAAAAATTGAATAAATGAACCTGTTGAGTTCCTACAGCCTATATATTTGCAGATTCCATTCTACAAAGTCATGAGACTGTACTTATTATCACTACAACTAATTAATAATATATTTTTGCACAACTTTATTTTCAATACATTTTGTTTTCTTCACTTATTCAACTGGGGGAACCCATCTGCTGTAATAATAACAACACTTACAACCATTAAAGTACAAAAAAAACCCAACAATAATAAAACTACATGATCCCATCAACACAGTAAGATCATCATTTTGTAAAATCCTACAAAAGTGAAACTTCCTAAGTAGTCAGAGCATATACGTTGAAATTTATGGAATGGCCATGCCACAGACTACATTGAAAATTAGTTTTCAGATTATATCATTAGACTTAATAAAGATTACAGAGCTAAAACTCAAGATATTTTCTTACTTATAATCACCCAATTTTTAAAAATCACAAAATTTCCATTTTATGAAGTTACAAATATAATTAAAATTCCCATGAGAATAAATCCACCCCCTTGTTCCATTTACCATTGAGATCTTTCTTTTCGGAGCCAAAGGCGTGTACTCTGCTAACCACTATGGAGAGGTAGTGTTTCCACTGCAATCATTTTAAAATATGACAAACTCTTACGTTAAATAAGGCAAAGCCCAGATTCTCTACAGTGACATAATGGTGTTTCTTATTAACTGAATGCTGTGGATGTAACCACTACCCATCTTGGTAAAATTGCCCTCTTGCATGTTTAGCCCAAAACACCAATGAGCTAACCTGCATTTCACAGTCATTCACAGAGAAGATTGTGGCCATACAGAATGGCATGCACCCTGGGAGTGTGCAGTAAACATTTCATTTACCTGGGTTCACACCCCTTAGCTTTCACTTGGACAAACCTGAAAGCTGAAGGAAGCTAGAACTGCCAACTTTTGCATAGTTTCTACCCACAACCATCAATCTTTCCCTGGCAATAAAAGGAGACTAAACCTTGGTCTGCCCCAGTTCACCTGGGAAGAGGATGACTCTTTCAATCAACTGAGCCAAGGATGACGTTCCCCAGCAAATGCAGACTGGGTGCACAGCGTCCTCCCAATGCTACAATCTAGGGAGTCAGATTCTTCACGCACAATGTGGCACATTTCCTGGACTGGCTAACTGTGGCAGTTGTTCTAAAAAGCTAATGCCACAAGTCTGCCCAGTCATGCAAAACACCTTCCCTTTTGGATTTTTAATATTCAACATTCAGGGGGGATTCTGGGAAGATGGCCGACTGGTAGCAACCCTCGGCACAGGCTCCTGAGCAGAGGAAGAAATACTGGATGGAATTGGACTCTATGAAGCCAAAGGTGGGGAGCTGAGCCAAGCTGTAATCCCAAGGAAGAGCATTCAAGAAAACAAATTATAGTTACAAAGCCTATCCACTAGAGGACAGAAGACCCCTCCCCTGAGCAGGAGGCCTGCTGCAGGGTATCTACAAACAAGCAGGGAACAAAAGACCTGTCATTTTACCTCACTAGAGAGAGCCACTAAATTCCAGGTTTCTTTCTCCAGGGAGGTCCCACTTATGAACCTAGACACCACCCCACCAGGCATAAAATTGAACAGATATTTTCCCCCAAAAGTCCAAACTCCCAGTTCACCCTTTCCCCCTCTATGGTGGTCTGAAGTTCTGCCCCCTGCAGAGCATGGAGTGTTTAGTCTTGTCCTGAGAGATCCGGGCATAGTGGGGACCACCAACCATCAGGACAGAATCTGTGACTAACGGGGAAGAAAAAGGGTGTGGGAAGAAAGGGATACTCGGTGGGAGGAGGAACAGTCCCCTGGTTACGACCTTTCCTGACCAGTGGTGGTGTTGACCCTCGGTTTGGGCTGTGTCTGGCAGGACGGGGTGCAAAACCCCCAGCTCTGACAGCACCCACAAAGGGAGAATGGTTGCCCTGTGTAGACTGAGTTTGGCAGACAGGGCTGGTCCCCAGCCCCTGCTGGGCCTACAAGCAGAGGCTTGCTGGCATGGACTGAGACCTGAGAGCAAGGGCATGGTCCCTTTATTCCAACAGAACCCTCGAGCAATGGCTTGAGGCTTGGTTCACTGGGTGTGAACCAAGACCTGAGGGCTAGGGCGTGGTTCCAGTCTCTAAGGGGGCTCGTGAGCAGAGGCTTACCAGGTGAGGACTGAGACATGTGGGCAGAGTGCAGTGCCCTGACTCTAATAGAGCCTACAAACAGAGGCTTGCCAGGCAGTGGACTGTGCCCTGACTCTAATAGAGCCTACAAACAGAGGCTTGCCAGGCAGTGGACTGAGACTGGCAGGTGGGGGTGTGGTCCCCTAACTCCAACTGGTCTGGCAAGCAGAGGCTAGCTGGGTGTGGACTGAGACCGGTGGGCGGGGGTGTGGCCCCCTAGCTCCAACTGGGCCTGTGAGAAGAGAAGCGGACAACTGTGTGGATTGAGTCTGGCAGGCAGGAGTGTGGATCCCAGGCTCCAATTGTGCTGATGGAGACCCTTGAATCCCTCTCTGTTGAGCAGGGTTTGCACTGCCTGAGATAATTTAATTGAATCCTGTGTCTGGGGCTGTCTACTCAGGGACATTCTGAGATTGACCTTTGAAGTTCTGTAGCAGAAAAGAACTGAAGGGTGGGGGCTGTGGGCACCACAGCTGTTTGTATCTCTTCATAGTCGAGATTTAAACCTAATACTGTGGTTTCTTAGGATAGGGTAAAGGTTGGCTGATATCAAAACAGAGCCAGCTTGTGCTCTCTCACCAAGTAGGTCCTCAGATCCTCCAGCCAAAACACTGAAAGAGGCCTTTGAGGTTATAGGAGATAAGCCACAATTACAAAGCCTAGCACATTGGTAAGGGGCTATCTCTACTATCTGGGAACCCCAATTCAATCTCACCCTACCAGTTCTAATAAGCAAATGGTGGAAAATAAACATAGTGTAGACCCAACAGAAAAACCCTAGCAACATGAATAACCAGAATAAATCAACCTCTCCCTCCACCCCAAAAAATGACAAAGGAGATACAACTCAAGATGCCATACATAGACAAATGGCACAATGTCAGAAATTGAATTCAGAGTATCAATTGCAAATAAGATAAATAGAATGGAAGAAGAGATAGAAATTGAATTACAAAGAGTAGTTCTAAAGTTATCTCAAAAAATTAATGAATTCAAAGCCCAAGACACCAAAGATATGGACATAATGAGAAAAGAGATAGCAGAACTCAAGGAAATGAAAAAGTTAGTTGAGGAGCTCCAAAATACAGTAGAATCCCTCAGTAACAGAGTTGACCAGGCAGAAGAAAGGATCTCCAAAACTGAAGACAAAGCTTTTGAATGTTCCCAAACACTCAAAGAGGGAGACAAATGGAGAGCAAAAACTGATCATTCCCAGAGAGAGTTGTCGGATCACTCCAAAAGACCAAACATTCATCTTATAGGAATTCCAAAAGGAGAAGAGGGTGGTCCTAAAGGTACAGATGCTCTGCTCCAAGAGATTTTGCAGTTTTTGGTCAGGCTGGGTTTGAACCCTCCACCTCCACCATATGGGGCTGGCGCCCTACTCCTTTGAGCCACAGGTGCTGCCTTCTCCAAGAGATTTTGGAGGAGAATTTCCCAAACATTGCAAGAGATACAGAACTTCTAGTAATTTCAGAAGCCCAGTAAGACTCAATCCAAATAAAGCATCTCCTAGACACATTATGATTAACTTTGCCAAAGTTAAGATGAAGGAGAAAATTCTGCAAGCAGCCAGACATAAGAAAAGCATCACCTACAAAGGGAGAAGTATTAGAATGATAAAATATCTCTCAGCCAAAACATTTCAAGCCAGAAGAAGATGGTCATCAACCTTCAATCTCCTAAAACAAAACAACTTCCAGCCAAGGATAATGTATCCAGCTAAACTGAGTTTCATTTGTGATGGAGAAATCAAATACTTTAATGACATAGACATGTTTAAGAAATTTGCCATAACTAAACCAGCTCTCCAGGATATTTTCAAACCCATCCTTCACAACAACCAGCGCAATGCTCTACCTCCAAAGTAAACTCACTCAGAAATTTTTGAACAAAACCCAACTTCCACAGTGGTGAAAGGATTAAAAGTGTCCACTGGACATTTGAAAATCATGATATCCAAAACATAACCAGGCTTATCAATTCTCTCAATTAATGTGAATGGTTTAAATTGTCCTCTAAAGAGGCACAGGCTGGCGGACTGGATACATAGACTCAGACTGGATACCCGCTGTATAGAGTATCACTTTACTTTAAAGGATAAAAATAGACTCAGGGTGAAGGGATGCACTTATATAAAACAGGCAAATGGAAACCAGAAAAAAAGCAGGGGTTGCCATTTTAGTAGTAGATACAATTGGCTTTAACCAGCAAAGACAAAGAAAGATAAGGAAGGTCACTACATATTTGTCGATAATTAACATTTATGCACCCTACCAGAATGCTCCTCAATTCATAAAGGAGCATGAACAATTTGATATCTAATAGATATGAACAATTTGATATCTTCCTGCACTATAATAGTTGGAGATTTTAACACCCCTTTGACAGTTTTGGATAGATCCTCCAAGAAGAAACTAACCAAAGAAATATTAGACTTAAACCTGACCCTAGAACAAATGGACTTTACAGACCTCTACCGAACATTTCACCCTAATAAAATTGAATATACATTCTTCTCATCAGTCCACAGATCATCCTCCAAAATAGATCATATCCTAGAACACAAGTCTAACCTCAGAAAATTTAAAAGTGTAGAAATTATTCTTTGTATCTTCTCAGACCACCATGGAATAAAAGTTGAACAGCAATGGGAATCTTCATACTCAAACAAAGTCATGGAACCTAAATAATCTCTGACTGAATGATAGCTGGGTCAAAGACAAGATTAAGAAGGAAATCACCAAATTTTTGGAACAAAATGATAACAAAGACACAAATTATCAAAACCTGTGAGATACTGCAAAGAAGGAAATTTATAGCATTGGAAGCCTTCATCAAGAAAACAGAAAGAGAAGAAGCCCACAACTTAATGGATCATCTCAAGCAACTGGAAAAGGAAGAACACTGCAACACCAAACCCATCAGAAGAAAATAAATAACCAAAATTAGGGAAGAATTAAATGAAATTGAAAACAAATATCACTAATGACTATAGATGCTAAAATACTCAATAAGATCCTAACAAACAGAATCCAACAACACATCAAAAAAATTATACACCATAACCAAGTCGGATTTATCCCAGGGTCTCAAGGCTGGTTCAATATATGTAAGTCTATAAATGTAATTCAACACATAAACTAAAAAATAAGGAGCATATGATTCTTTCAATTGATGCAGAAAAAGCTTTCGATAATATCCAGCATCCCTTCATGATCAGAACACTTAAGAAAATTGGTATAGAAGGGACATTTCTGAAACTAATAGAGGCCATCTACAGCAAACCCACAGCCAATATCATAT
>CAUYPK010059140.1:0-69675 GCA_963574355.1 Loris lydekkerianus | reverse complement strand
CTCCATTTCTCTTTTTCTTTAAGGTTGTGGAAGCATTCGAAAGCTTTGTCTTCAATGTCAGAAATTCTTTCTTCTGCCTGCTCCATTCTGTTACTGAGGGATTCTACTGAGTTTGTCAGATCTTTGAGGGATCTCTTTGATCAACTTCTTGTCTCAATGATTCTTAATCTTTGGTCATTTGCTCTTTGAATCCGTTCAATTCTTGAGATAACCTTTGGAATTCTAATTCGATCTTATTTACTATCCAGATCCTGAATTCAATTTCTGACATCTCAGCTGTTTGTTTGTGCATGGAGTCTTCTGCTGTTTCTCCCCCATTGATCCTTGGGGGAGTTGATCTACTCTGATTGTTCATATTGCCAGAATTTTTCTGTTGATTTCGCCTCATGATTGTTTTTTCACCGTTGCCTCTGGCCGTCCTCAGAGTTGGGGAGGTGTCTCTCCAGAAAGGACAGTTCTTACTTGAAATTTACAGCAACACACGAGCCCCAAACCCAAGAATGAGTAACCTGGATCACCCACTGATCCACACATGTATTTATTTAGCCAATATACATTATTTTAACCATTATATGTTTATTTAGCCATTAATTCAAGTATGTCATTATTGATTACCTTCTCAGCTGTAAGCTCTGGTGATTGAAAGATGAATTGTACATAGTATTTGTCCTCTGAGAGTTTTGAGCCAAGTAAGACGCATACTAACTAGTTATTATAGCTAAGAAGCAATGTATTCTGTATTTTTAACATATCTGATAATTTCATGTGTATAAAAAGAAATATTAAATAGTAAATTCCATTTATTCATATTTTCTTGTGAAAGTCACTTTTTACATTTGTAAAGGACACTTTTATCCATTTTGTCTGACTGTCTTCAATGACAACTAGATTATACTCAACTACAAGTGTGGCAGAGGCTGGCGAGACACTCACCAAACCTCTTCCTCTTGTTGGAGACACCACCAAACATTTCCTGCTTCTCACCATGGAACGTGCCTGACGTGATGGTCAAGACAGTTAAGAGTTGCTTGTCTTTTCTGTACGCTCTCTTCTTTCCTCAGCAATCCTAAAAGTCCAGAATTGGAAGACGGCAGCAGAACAAGATCAAAGGACTCTGATTCCCTGAGTGACAACAAGGAGAAGAGCCTCACCAGGTCACACCACAATGTGAGCAAGTAATTAATTAAGGCCCTAAAATTTTTAGGATGTTTGTTACAGCAGTTAGCTTATCCTAACAAATCGTTCCATTGTGAGGTAGTATGCAGTCAATCAGAAGTGTAAAGAACACAGGCTCAGTGCCTGTAGCACATCCACATACACTGAGGCAGCAGGTTCAAACGCAGTTAAACAACAATGACAACTGCAATAAAAAAAAAGCCATGCGTTGTGGTGGGCACTTGTAGTCCCACCTACCTGGGAGGCTGAGGCAAGAGAATCGCTTAAGCTGAAGAGTTTGAGGTTGCTGTGAGCTGTGACACTACAGCACTCTACCAAGGGCAACATAGTGAGACCCTGTCACAAAAAAAAAAAAAAAAAAAAAAGAAAGAAAGAAATTTAAAGAACACAATAATGACAGATATATTCTTAGTCCCTTTTTAAATACCCATTTGTTTCCTTTTCTCTGCTAATGGGACCCTGATTTTGTTTGGGGTGCCACTGTGCCCAGCTCCAGGTGATGGATTTTGATCGATCTAAGCCCATCATGCACATTCTATCCTCCCGTGCTGTGAGGGGTGGCCATGCAGCCAGGTTCCAGCTAAGGAGATCTAATGTGAAGTCTATTGCAGGAATTTCTGGGAAAGGTGTTTCCCTCCCTGACTGATAAGGGAGGCATGCATGGCTGGCATCATCCTTTCCTCCCTCTTCTTGCCTTATACAGGGACCTGCATAGGTGCGGGCTGCCTTCTGAACTAACATAATAAATATATTTTGAACTAACATCATATATGTCCCAATCCCATAAATTTGTGGGTTAATCTGGGACTTGCATGAAGAGAAAAAAACACGCACATCCAAAGGCATTCAAAGATTTTTTTCTTTTTTTGAGTCTCACTGTGTCACCCAGGCTACAATGCCATGGCATCACTCACAGCAACCTCAAACTCCTAGGTTCAAGTGATCCCCTTCCCTCAGTCTCCTAAGTAGCTGGGACTACAGGCATTTGCCACCACATCTGGCTAAGTTTGCTTTTTTTTCTTTTTTCTTTTTAGTAGAGACAGGGTCTGCTCTTGCTCAGGCTGGTCTTAAACTCCTGAGCTCAAGGAATCTTCCCACTTTGGCTTCCAGGGTGCTAGGATTATAGGTATGAGCCACTAAGCAGCTGGACCTCAAAGGTAATTTATTATTTTTTTTATTTTTTGAGATAGAGTCTTACTATGTTGCCCTAGGTAGAGTGCTTTGGTGTCATAGCTCACAGCAATCTCAAACTCTTGGGCTTACGCAATTCTCTTGCCTCAGCCTTCCAACTAGCTGGGACTACAGGCACCTGCCACAACGCCCAGCAGCTAATTTTTTTGGTGCAGTTGTCATTGCTGTTTAACTGGCCGGAGCTGGGTTTGAACCTGTCAGCCTCAGTGAATGTGGCCAGCACCGTAACCACTGTGTTACGGGTGCCAGTCTCAAAGATAATTTTTAATTTAGATATTTAAATGACAAAACAAAGGTCTCAATGGGCCCAAGGCTACTCAGGTTTGTGAAATTTGAATAAGAATGGCCTGTTAATTTAACACTAACCTTTAATTTGTGTAACCAACAATTCAGTTATTGCATATAGAATGATATGTTTATTTCTCATACTTTCTTAATGTGCTTCCTTTAAATCAGTACAGTGTTCAGGGTTTAGAGCCAGACTACCTGGATTCAAATCCCAGCTCTAGCACTTACTGTGTAAACTTAAGTGGTAATAAACTTTTTTCTCATTACTAAAATGGAGATAATCATACCATACACTTATAAGGACAGTGAAATGGTACAATCAATATAAAGTACTCAGTAGAGTGCTTGGCACATGATGCTTAATAAATATAAGCTTTGATGTTTATTACCTCCAAGTTTTAGCCATACAGCTTCAAGTAGTGAAATAATCCATTGTCTGTGAGGGGGTCCTTGCTGCATATTTGTGTAAGTATGCTTTATGTGCAGGGCCCCCTGGTGAGTAAACTAAAGAATAATTAAGGTTGCCTGACAGCTTTTGGACTGCTTGGGTTTTAGGCAGAGTTAAAATAACATCACGGCTAAATTGTTTTAAGTAAGGGATTAGAGTCAACGACTAAGAGTCAAGGGCAGGATAAGAAAGGACACTGGGGGAGTGGGGTGTGTGCCTTCTCCTGTCCCTGTGAACTCTTATGCCCAGGGCTGTGGACTCTGGGGCCTCACTCCAGGCAAAACGATAAACAGGAGCCAAGGGATAGCCACAGATAATAATCCTAACAGCACAGTGGGCCAGGCTTCCCTCCCACCACTCTATCCACCTTCCTCACGATCCTCCAAGATGATAATTCACCAAGGATAAGACCCATATGCAATTCCCTTCCCTAAAAAAACCAACGGCCCATCTCTTTCTGTCACTATTCATTTCTCAGAATTGAGTATAAATGCTTCTTCTTCCAAGATAGCATCTCTAGTTTTCTTACTCTAATAATCTCCCTGACTTTTCTTAACTTTGTCAAATTTTATTCATTCCAGAACACTTTTAGAGTGCCTGCTAGGACCTTGAAATTAATTCTGTGAGCTGAAAGGATATGTATGGTCTTGACTCTCTGGGAATGCTTTAAAGGCTATAATAAATGGAATTCGTTTGTACCTTTTGTCTTCCCCAACAAGATATACACCTCTTACAATAAGAGGTATGTACTGTGTGACAGAATAGTAAAAGAAAGCTCAGGTCCTGAAGATAAAGTTCAACATTAAATTTAGCTTTAACCTTCGTGGAGAACAAGGGCTAAAAGGGGAACACAATGGTCTCTTATTAACAGACAAGAGGATACATACCAGCTCCTTAGAACAAATAAGACTTATTCCTCACCTTAAAGTATTATATAATTTCCCACGTAGGATATTATAGAGGTTTCAGATAATTACATTTCAGCATAAAAACTGCTAAAATAGCTTTCTCTTAGATACTGAGGCCCCAGCCACGAGTATGGTCAGGCTTTAGAAGAGGCTAACCTCTAAGAATCTCCATGGAGGCAAAAGGAAGGTCTGGCTGGACCCCAGTGAGACCAACAGAATTGCCAATGCCAACTCACTGCCAGCAGATGAGAAAGATGATCAAAAATGGGCCAATAGGCTGGGTGCAGTGGCTCACACCTGTAATCCTAGCTCACTGGGAGGCTGAGGCAGGTGGATTACCTGAGCTCAGGAGTTCGAGACCAGCCTGAGCAAGAGCGAGACTCTGTCTCTACTAAAAATAGGAAAGAAAAAAAAAAAAAAAAAAGATTATCCAGGCATCATGGCAGGCGCCTATAGTCCCAGCTACTCAGGAGGTTGAGGCAAGAGGTTACTCAAGCCCAAGAGTTTGAGGTTGCTGTGAGCTATGATGCCACAGCACTTAACCCAGGGTGACAAAATGAGACTGTTTCAAAAATAAAAAGATGAGCCAATCATCCCCAAGCCTATGATGGTTCATTCCCCAGCTGGACACTAGAAAAACACCTGTGCCCCAAAAGGGCAGGCACCTAAGCATCAGTAAGCTGCCCACATACAAACGCCTGAGAAGGTAACCTGGATGCGGAGCATGAGAATTCTGCACCAGCTGCTCAGAAGTTACAATGAATCTGAAAGGACTGACCACTACATGCATCACAGCTGGTACTGGAAGGGGAAGGGAAAGACATTTGATTTTTTTTTTTTTTTTTTGCAGTGTTTGGCTGGGGCTGGGTTTGAACCCACCACCTCCCGTATAGGGGGCTGGCGCCCTATTCCTTGAGCCACAGGCACCACCCTCAGAAACAGGTTCTGATGGAACACATCCATAAGCTGAAGGCAGACGAGGCCCACAAGAAGCTCCTGGCTGACCAGGCTGAGACCCTCAGGTCTGAGACTGAGGAAGCAGGCAAGGGCCCTGAGGAAAGGCCCCAGGACAACGAGGAGGAAAAGAACAAGA
Organism: Loris lydekkerianus; assembly: GCA_963574355.1. NCBI lineage: Eukaryota > Metazoa > Chordata > Mammalia > Primates > Lorisidae > Loris > Loris lydekkerianus. The sequence continues at coordinate 64,571 of CAUYPK010059140.1, read as the reverse complement.
GATATAGCTCTTGTCTGTACACAGAGATCTCAGCAATTTCATAGACCAATCATTCAGTGAAACATCTAATCGTTCAACATTGAACATTACATTGTCATCAGTAAACAATTTTTTTTGCCTAACAAAACATAAAATCTGCTAAATCAGGCGTGTAAAACATGCCATAGGATACAAACTAGTTCACTAAATTTCAAATTCCTTAAGTGTAAATATTATACAGTAGAACCTCTGTAAGTTGACCTCCCAAGGGACTGTAACAAACTGGTCAACAAATGGAGGTGGTCAACGTAAGGAACTAGGCCTACTGTACAGATATGTACATGTGGTGCATGTCCTGTCTATGAAAATTAGTTCAGCTTAAGGAGATGGCCAATGTAGGGAGGTGGCCACATATGGAGATTCTACTGTTATTTGTTATTCATTTTATGTGGGTTGCACTTCGGAGCCTGGAATTGACTGACCCTATTACATGGTCTTAACTTAACAGCTTCACTCCTGATTAACCTCTTATCCCTTCACCTTTACCCTGTTCTGCCCACTGTCCCTGTATTTGGTTTCAGTGCTCCACAACACACTCCCCTCCTTCCTTCTTTCCTTTTAGTCCAAATTCATTTCTTCAAGGCTCAAGTATAGTTCTATCTCTTAAGCAATATTTTCTTAGACTTCTCTTCCCTTTGCTTAACTCACAGGTCTTATATATTTGTATATAGTTTTATGATAACACTAATTTTGTCTTATGCTATGTTTTGCATTTTCTGTGAGGGTATCTTACCTTCTCAACTAAAATGTAAGTTCCTTATACTTTTTTTTTTTTTGTCCCCACGGTGATTCACACCCAGTAGGCACTTAAATACATCACAAAATTTGAGAAGGGAACCTTCAATGTCTTCAATTCCAAGCTTCCACCTAGGATGGGAATCCCATCCTCCAGCCTATTGAACATTCTAGTTCCACTTCCCAGCTACAACACAAGACAGCCTGTTCCACCGATGAAGAGAACTAGTTCATAGAAAGGTATTCATCAGTCCCCAGAAGACAGCTAAGTGAAAATGCAAAGTGCCAAACAGCACGTTCACTATGCTTCCCTGTGTGCCATGTACATGCGCAGAATATCTCAGGGAGGGTATCTCAGAAGCTGAGGTTACCTTTGGTTAGGGAATTTGGGTGGATGGGAGGCAGGGGTAGAATCTGAAGACCTCATTTTCATTATTAGACTCTTTGATACATTTAATAATAAAATAAAATATGTATTAAGTTCTTTTTTATTATATACTTAAATCTTCCTCTGTGAAACTTCTATACTGATCATATTTCTTATTTCTTAAAGAAGCCCAGCACAACCCAAATATGCTGATTAATTGATAGACGTTTTAAGGAACTAGCGCTAAGAATTACATAAATCAGTGGTTCTCCACCTTCCTTATGCCACGACCCTTTATACAGTCCCTCATGTTGTAGTGACCCCCAAACATAAAATTATTTTCATTGGCAGCTAAAATAATTTTATGGTTGGAAGTCACCACGACATGAGGAACTGTACAAAGGGTCGCGGCATTAGGAAGGTTGAGAACCACTGATATAAATATACATATACAACTGAGGTTTATTAAAACCCTTAAAAGTAATACATTCTTTTAAATGAGTTAAAATTTTGTTCCATACTTTTACATTATTGGCAGGACTACAAACCAATACACCCTCTTTGGAAATTAGTATGGAGAATCCTCAAAAAATTCAAATTAGACCTCCCATTTGATCCCATAATCCCATTACTAGACATCTACTCAGAAGAAAAAAAATCATTTTATCATAAGGACATTTGCATTAGAGTGTTTACTGTAGCTCAATTTATAATCGCCAGGATGTGAAAATAACCTAAATGCCCATCAACCCAGGGATGGATTAACAAACTGGTATATGTATACCGTAGAATACTATTCAACCATAAAAAGATAGAGACTTTACATCTTCTGTATTAACTTGGATAGAGTTGAAACACATCCTTCTTAGTAAAATATCACAAGAATGAAAAAGCACATATCCAATGTACTCCATACCAATATGAAGTCAGCAGACGATCTAATACATGCCCACATAAGAGAAAAAATTCAATTCAGGGGTGGCGCCTGTGGCTCAAAGCAGTGTGGCGCTGGCCCCATATGCCAGAGGTGGTGGGTTCAAACCCAGCCCCAACCAAAAACTGCAAAAAAAAAAAAAAAAAAGTTCAATTCAAGTTGGGAGGATGGGGGAACAATGGAGAAGGAGAAAGGAGAGGGGAGGAGGAGAGGGGCTTGATGTGCTCCCACTTTATGGGCACAATGTAAGGGTATATGGTACAACTTTTGCAGGATATAACTACAAGAGGGACTCTACCCAACAAATACAAATATTGTAACCTAGTTGTTGGTACACTCGCTTTAACCTGAAATAAAAAAAAAATTGCTCCAATATGCTTTAATACACTTAATTCTCTTTTTGTTTTATAGACACATAATTTCCAAATCAGTTGTCTGAATTGTCTTAATTTTTTTCTATAGGCCTTACATTTTCTTCCTATTTCTATAAGACGCTTGTTGCCTAAGGCATTGTGGTGTTACCTTGTCTACTATATGAGCAGTTTTCTTGATACCTGAAGTGCTCTCTTACTACATAAAGCCCTAAGACATGTTCAGTAGCTTCAAGGATATATAAACATAATTCTTGATTATGCATAATCCCCAAATCACAAAATTGCCTTGAGAAGAAAGGTCATTCCTAAATATTATGAAAAATGTACAGAATTAATAAAGATATCCTCTTTCACCATTATGAACAGGCATTTATATTGAGAATTAAATAACCTATGTTCTAATCTTGGCTCTTCAAGTACTTCTAGACTCCCAATAGGCACAGGTATTAGACTATTAAGAGCCCTTTCTGATCTAGCTTTTTGTTTATGACATCTTCACTCCAAAAGTTACTCAGGCATTACAGTACACATAACTAGGATTTATAATTACTCACCTACTGAAAAGTATTCCTCTTCCTGGGGGTATGGCAAGGCTTTTTTAATGCTATAGTCATTACTGGCTCCACATGTTCCCTCTGGTTATTTATCAGCAATGAACAACTTGTCCAGAGATCTTCACAGGCCTATTTGTGTTTTTGAATGTGACTCATCTCCCCATTTGAACTCGAAGATATTGACATCATGAAACTTGTCATCACTTAACTCACCTGAGTTTGCAGAGGTATAGAGAACTTGAAGCATGAATGGCTACAATCACCACCTACAGAGTACGCTGCAGTTGGTAATAGGCTGTAAAAGCCTCATTAATAAAATTCAGCTCAGTTCCATAAGTACGTCTTTAATGTCTATAGAAGGCAATGTGCCAGGTGGTGTAGGCAGAAATTATAAAAGACCTCCCACGAGTGAATGGGCTGCTTCTGATTCTATTGTGCTCATTGAGCAACTGCCTGCCCCAACAATTCTACCATAGTTACTAGATTTCAATCTTCCATCTGGAAAATTTTCCTGTCATTCATATCCTTTAGTCTTCATTCTCAATAAAATCAGAACCAACTGAATCAAAGAGCAAAAGACCCTGAAGTCCAGGCTGCCAATGTGATTTTCTTCCAATGTATTCCCCTATCTGCAGTCAGAATACCTAGAAATCTCCTCACGTCACACTTTTATTGTGGCTCACTTTCTTTTTCTTTCTTTCTTTTTCTTTCTTTCTTTTTCTTTCTTTCTTTCTGTTTTTTTTTTTTTTTTTTGAGACAAAGTCTCAAATTGTCACCATGGGTAGAGTGCTGTGGCATCACAGCTTACAGCAACCTCAAACTCTTGGGCTTAAGCGATTCTCTTGCCTCAGCCTCCCAAGTAGCTGGGACTACAGACACCCACCATAACGCCTGGCTATTTTTTTGTTGTAACTGTCATTGTTGTTTGGCTGGATTCGAACCTGCCAGCTCTAGTGTATGTGGCTGGCGCCTTAGCCTCTGAGCTACAGGTGCCAAGCCAATTGTGTGGCTCACTTTCCCAATTTGTATGGAGAGTTGTGAATTCCATGTTCAACTTGTTACCTGTTGGGCTTGGGAAGCCATGTTCCATTTGTCAGACACAGTAGTAGTCTGGCCTCTTGGCAAAATAAATAAATAAATAAATACATAAATAAGCTGGCAAGGGTGGGTGGGGTGCTTATCTTAAACCTCCTTTCTCATCCCTACTATTCCTGATAGGCAGAAAGCAATAAGTGAAAAAAATCTCCGCAAATACCTTCCCTTATCACCGTTTATGATCGGATGGGGTCATAAGGCAATCAACCGAGTGATCCTTACAGCCATTTTTCGGTGTCAACTGCTGATTACTGAGCCCTTACATCTGAGCTGGGATCTGAAGAATCCAAAAGCATTGAAGACATTGTTTCACCTTAAGGAGAGGTGGGGTTTACCCAAAAACCCAATTAAGAACAGCTAAGTGCCAAATTATCTGATCTTGACAATCAGAGAAGAAATCAACTAAACAATTTCAGAATTGCAGGAAATCTAGGAGCCATGCAACTTAATCTTTCTCCTAAAGCAGAAATCTTCCAACATTCTTGCCAGGGTCATTAACCTTCTGACTGACTTAATGTGAAACTCACATCTCACAAAGTAGCCATCTAACTTTTTCAAAGTCTCTTATTGCTAGAATATTTCATCTCTATTTGAACCAAAACTCTTGTCTATTATTCTGTACAGCAGTGATTCTCAAAACTTTGCTTTTTAAGCATGGCAACGTGTCTTTAAAGGAAGTATTAGACACAAACCCAGTAAACAAAGCAGTTAAAAGGGGAACTTTTCTGTTGGCAGCAGCAGGGGGCACTCAGCATGTCCCCTAGGCCTTGGTTCTTCTCTACCCCCATGAAGCCCAAGGCTCATACAAAATCCCTTCAGCTTTGCAGAGGTCAATTTGAAAACCACTGCTTTAAAGGTAATTAGAGTAAATCTAATTCCAGCTGCACATGTCAGCCCTTGAAATCAGCTATCTTGTCTCTCTCAAATCTTTTCTGGATTAAACTTGTCCATTTTAAATTATCTGTTCTCTTTATGTCATTTTCCCTCTATATCTCCCCCACCCTAATTATTCTCCTAAAAATGCTGAAACCCTACTTGAACACAATTCTCTAGATACTATGACCAGCTGAGGCTACAACCTCTCTTGCTATCTGGACACCAGCAGTTGAAGAGGGCTTAGTGAATAAGGAAGGACCTGAGCCAGACCTTGAGAAGTGTAGGATTTAGATAGGTAGAGAAAAGAGAAGATAACATTCCACGCTGGGAAACTCGAATGATCAAAGATACAGAAATTAAAACAAAATTTGAACACTTTTCCTCCAGACCCTAGGGGCTCTTTTCCATTTAGTTAGCTGCCCACTCTCTTATTTATTTTTCAGAAGAAAATTAAGCCAGATTTTATCTATTCAAATGCAGGCTTTTATTGTGTTATGACCAAATTAGTGATGTGATCTGATCAGTACTCAAAGTAGACCATTTCGATACTACAGTTGTTGCCATAGGGGAAGGAGTATTTGATGAAGATGTTTGGTAAGTGTGTTTAAAAAAAAAAAAAAAAAAAAACTATGTCAATGTCTTGGCAGGAAGATTCATAAAATGTACACTATATGACATTGTTGAGGAACATTCCTGAGGATTCTCAGATCTAAAACCAACCCAAAAAATAATTTGTCTCCACAGAATTATCTTTTGTTTATCACTTATCAAACCACAGGGTTGATATGTGCCCCAAATGGACTGTAAAAACAATAATATTTTCATATAGGTAAGTGCTAATCTACCAAGGCAAAACATCCTGTGAAAACAAATATCAAAAGACTAATTTTTTTTTCAGTAAATATGTTCGTCACAGTCCATTTTTGATTTTGCCATTTACAAGTAAAAATTCAAGCATATCAGCTTTTCATATAATTTGGTTTCTCATTCAAGAAGGAAAATCTTAAATACAAGGTATTTCACTGTATACCTTGTCCCCATAAGATGTACTTATTACTGACTATATGAATACTTACTATCTCATATTACAAGAATGGGAATTTCATACACAAAGCATTCACACATTGAGAAACTGATCTTTCCTAAATTTAAATATGCTATGAATCTAAGAATTTTAGGGCATTAAAAAAAGTGATCTTACTAGCATTCGGGGTAATTGATTCAGACATTTTATTTCCATTATTTTCTCTTTTTCCTTCATCTCCAAAGGAGATAATCTGAATTGCTCTAATCTGAAAAACAACAATAAGTGTAGCAAATACTTGACAATGAAGATGGAAAGCCTCTAAAAATCTGTTACCTTAGTAACGGCAAGAATGTGGAAGAATAAGAATACACTGTCAGGACATCATTTCAGATTCCACAGATTTGAGGCCTAAATACAGTCAGCTTTCATTAGCTTTTTGTTTTTCCCAGCAGGTCCTTGGACTTTGAAACAAAACCTGAATGACAGCTATGAGCAATTCCAGCCTGGCTCCTGATTAGCTATGCCAAACAAAACAACTCTCTGCAGTGTAAACTTTCCAGGCATCTGCAACCAAACCTCTGTAGAGACTATAATTCCTCAGTGAGATTTGAAGGAGAGTCAGAGGTGGGGGGTTAAGGGTGACCAGGAGGGGGTAGGGGGAAAAAAGGATAAGACCTTCCCCTCCACCTCCAACTAGTTCCCAAACTAGTCTCCAATCAAAGCAGGAGAGAAATAAAATAGAACTGGTCTTGGTAGTGATGGTGGGGGGGTGGGGAGATAGTTTTTAATTCTACCTTATTTTGTCATTAAACTAACCCATCTTCTAAATCCGAATATTCTATTCCAATTAACATCCACAACAACCCTAACATTCATATTACCAAAACCATCCAGGCATTTAAATCAAACAAACAATTCTGAGACCTTATTAGCATCAAATAGAGCAAGGAATGATTTAAAAAACATCCCAAAGAGCAGGTAAACAACACTGTATGAATGGACAGTGTCCCATGCGGAGGCAAACTAAGATTTTGTGCCATTTGTTGTCCTTCATGTTTGCTGGATGTGGACTCAAAATTAATGACACCAAATGACAGTGAACTGTGCCGTGTGGTCCCATCTGTTACATAATTAGATCCCCAAAGGGCTAACCATAACATTAAGCTTTTTCCTTATGATTAGGCCCTTTGATGCTACCTAAACAATATACATTTATCTACATAAAAGACTAGATCTCAAAGTAGTCCATATTGATCAGATGCACGATTTTAAAGTTCTATGTGGTTTTGGAAAAAGTTATTTAGAGAAAATTCTGTACTACAGAGTTAGATGGCCATTCATCTGTAAGGAGATGATAATCTTTAAACTAAAAGATTGATTTAAAATCTGCCCACAATCCCCTTATAACTTCAGAAGTAAAACTGATTGTTTTTGTGTTCCTTGGCCACACAGCAAGATGGTAGCTGAGAAGTTTGCTCTTGTCTTTTGAAAAAACGGCACTTAACCACACTCTGATCTCTACTACAAAAACTGGTGGTTGACTTTACAAGGCTAGGTGACAGAGATCCCCCACTTCTAATCAATAACCATTTTTTAACAGTGTCACAATGATTAGGTAGTATTTAAAGTAAGGAAAATAGCTCTAACATCCTAAAATGTAATTTGCAGATGTATGGCAACAGATGTGCCGGAAAATTTACCATTTACATAGCCACATCATAAAAACCTAACTTAGATTGAAGATAACATTAAATTTAAATCATTAGAGGCTCAAATGGAAAATTCAAGTTTAGACATAAGAGAAAATTCTAAATAAAGATTTACCAAAAATCACAATCAGAGAGATACTAATTTGGGAAACAAGGAAAATTTCAATGTTTAAGACAGGTAACACCAATCTAAAACGTCACATTCCCAATTATTTTACTCAATTTGTCTGCAATCCCATCACTCCATGGAACTATAGAAAAGAACCTTACGAATATTTTTGTAATAGATGAAGACAAAGATAGTGACCTGCGAACAATAGGAAACCCCTCTATATGAGACTATGCTTGCAATCATAAACCAAATCTGCTGATTCAGCACAAAGTCATCAACAGCTTTCTTATCTTTAAAAGGAACACTGCATTGTCTGGCTGAAACAAAGGGCAGTACACAGGAAATCAGCCAAATCTGGGCCAGATGGTCACTGATTCAAGTTTCATTCTACCCACTCCCCCACCCTCCCTGGCACTCCAAAAACAGATTCAGACGGTGTATTTGGTCACCAGGTAATAATCTAAGTGTGGGGTACACAAGCCTTTTACAATTACCTGTACTCCCCCATCTCAACACCATCTAATTTGTTAAAACAGAATGTCCTTATAAAAAATTTAAGTGAGGAAGTTGCAGCAATTATTAAAAGGAAAATAACTCTGAAAACCCACAATTTCTTAGGTATGACATGAAGTTTGACCAGGCGGAATGATTAAACCTAGTCCTACTAATTTGCTCTCATGTGTTGTTTTTCTCAAATCAGCCCAGAGAAAAGTGCTTTATCACAGTCATTTTCTACAGATTCCTGTCACTGGGCCACCACCTTGCACAGAGTTTTTGGGTTTGTAACCTAGAAACATTTTTTTTTTTTTAAACAATTACCAATGATCAAGCTACCAACAAAAGTAACTAATAAACATTAACACTAATTTCTGAATGGTGTTAAGAAACATAAAAACTTTGTTACAAACTATGTGTCTTAAACTATCTGGAGCTTTAATCCAAATAATGAAATAGAACACAGTTTTGTCTAAAAACAGAAGCAACTACTTGGGAAAGTAAAGGTGTAACCACTGTGTAGAATTTTACAAAGTATTTACATACTCTATCTGGGATGAGAAAAACTCAGCCACACAAGTGCCTCTACAAGATCTGTCATTCAAAACAGAGAAAGACTCTGAATTTTTAAGTTCACTTTCTCCAAGCCTCAGGAGTTTAGAGGAATAGGACAGAAGTTGGGGAACGGAAAAAAAAAAATTCTGCTTGAAGCGAGGGGTATGGCTATTACTCCTAGAAATGGTACTAATATTCCTGTTCTCAAGGAAAACATTCCTACACACTCTACGAGAATCACAGAGAAAATAGGAGGAAAAAAAATACTGATTTGTATTAAGAAACACTGTCTGACCTCATGTCATAGTATTTGTAAATTAGGATACTGCCATCAATACACATTACACTCCCCTTTGGTTATTGTGAAACTCAGTTTTAAATTCTAAACAGTAACTATTAATTAGAGCAAAACATGCGGAATTATGTCTTAAATACGCAAAGCATTCTATGACAGCTATTAATATAAAGACAGAATAAAAATCTGACCTCTCAAAAATGTTTAGAACACACTTCTTTACTTTTCCTAGCTATACAAAATAAAGATATATAGAAAAAACAAGGGTCTTTTCTTTGTCAGGAACCTTTGGCTCTATAGAGGTTGCTTGGGAAATATTTACATTTATGTGGCTTATGTAAATTTTGTCAACCAACAAATAGCAGTTCCTTTAGTAAACTTTATAATCCTTTTAATAATTACTTTGGAATTGTCAATGCAGGAGTACATTTTATTGGCATGCTACAGTGTCACTGTTCCAAAATTTACATATAGAAAGCTTAGGGTAGATCAAAGAGGTTTTTTTTTTGGTCTACTTGTTTGTTTTTTCAACACAAGGTAATCACAAGCTGGTAATGCAATGACTAAAGACAAAAATAACTTCAAAATATGCAATCAACAGCAACTCACATAAATGACCTGTTTCATTGAAGGGAAATGGTAGAAAAGGCTGTGAAAGCAACATAAAGTAACCTTGCTTAAGAGAACATCCGACAATAGTTGATACAATGCACACCTTGCCTATAAAGAAAAAAAAAAGAGCTTCAAATCTTGATCTTCTGTCTTAAAGAGAATAGTGATAAACAGGAACTTCCTTAAAAACTTGTCCTCCAAAATTGTTCTTGGACGTTTATAACCACAGTATCAGACTATCTTCTAATCAGTGGTCAAGAACTTGGTCTAAATATATGTGTCCTATATATATATGTGTGTGTGTGTCATACAGGTCAGGGTACTTCTTTAACTTCCACAGTTTTTTTTCACATCTCAGATTTAAATATTTAAAATGTATTTTTACAACCTGATTTCTCTTTGAAACGCTACTGTTTTCCTTCACATAGAACTACAAAATAATTCTCAGCGTCACAGTAGAAACTGTTAAGCTATTTGTTATATGTACTTTTAAAACACAAAAATTAATTTTTTAATAGAGCTGATGGTAGAAAAAAACTAATGAGAGAAATTGATAATTTACTAAGATCCTTTAAAATAAGTTAGTTGAGTATTGGCTATTTAATAAGTTTTTTTCTTTAATGTAAAACAGGGGTTTCAAGATTCATGGGGGGGGGGTAGAAAATGACTATTCGAATTAAAATTCCCTACCTTCTTGAGCTCATCTTTAGCGTCTCTAAGATAAATTTACATTTAAATGAAACTCACACAATGGCAGCTGGACCATCATAACCACCCACACACGTTTAATGTTTTCAGAGATTCAAATCTCTATCTGATTCGTAGGGGAAAGAAAATTGTGACTGCACAACTATTTTAAATCAGTAAACTTAATACCATTTCAATTGGGTTTATATGCGAAAGCTTTCACTTAATATAAGAGTTAGGGGGAAAGTATCTCTAAGCAGTTAAGTTAAAACAGAATTCTAACGAAAGTCCAACTCAGAACAGACTTCCCCTACACATAAGCTTTCTCTTAAATAGTACCAGCAACAATAAATGACGACATAAATTTAACAAACTAGAATTTAGCAGAATAACATGACCTTCATTAGTGGGTTCTAATATAAAGGACTAACATAATTTAAAGCTAAAATATTGTGTAAGTATTGAGTTCTAATTATCCATTCAATTAAGTCTCTCTCCCCTCCCTCCCTCCCTCCCTTCCTTCCTTCCCTCCCTCCCTCCCTCTTTCCTTCCTTCCTTCCTATCTTCCTTCCTCCCTACCTCCCTCCCTTCCTTTTTTCTTTCCTTAATATGCAATGTCCTTTCTCTGGTGGTATAGGGGAAAACACATTCATTGATGAAGAACTACTGAAAATCCAAGTTTCTAAAAAGTGAATTATAAGAAAATGCACTAAGACTCATGTTTTGAATATATATTATTTTTCAGTATAATCTACATGCATCAGCAGAATAGTTATTAATTAAGTAATCTTGTTTAATTGTAAATGTGCTTTAAACATAGTATCAAGGTCAAAGTGAGCTTTCATTCATTTTCTTTATAAATGATTAATTTACTATGCCCTAAAGAACACCTCAAAAGGAGTATATATACTAAAATTAGTTTCTACTTTATAATACAAAAGAAAAGAATACAAGTTGAATGGTGGTCAAATTCATACCCCAACCCACCCCCAAAAAGTGCATGCCACACTTTTGATGTTATTTATAAAAGTATCTTAACATCCATGAAGTGTTACTAACAACTAAAGGCTAATATCATGATGTCCTTAACATCACCAGCATTGTTTGAAATTTTACATTTAATGCCTCATGAACAAGTTAAAAATATCTTGTTAAAAAAATGAACATTAAAATTCCACTAGATATTGGGTGGCACCTGCGGCTTGGTGGGTAGGGCGCCAGCCCCATAACCCGAGGGTGGTTGTTTCAAACCCAGCCCCGGACAAACTACAACAACAACAACAACAAAAGCCGGGAGTTGTGGTAGATGCCTGTAGTCCCAGCTACTCGGAAGGCTAAGGCAAGAGAATCACCTAAACCTAGGAGCAGGAGCTGGAGGTTGCTATGAGCTGTGATGCCACAGCACTCTACCGAGGGCAATAAAGTGAAACTCTGTCTCTCAAAAAAAAAAAAAATAATAATAATAATAATAAAATTTCACTAGATTATCAGTTTGATTTAATTATTTTATAATATTGGGAAACAGAACAAACAACACCTTTACATATTACATTATATAAATCTTTTACTACATCAGTAATGGTTTGAGGAACATAGTTTGAATAAAATTAGATCTGAATCTACAAAACCACAAACCACATTGTTGTGTTTTAACTAGATTGTAGATTTCTCCAAGGCCAGAGACAGCTTTTTATTTTCCTTTCTCTCTCTCCACAGCATCCAATCCAATTATAGCTGCTTAATAAAGACTTATTAACTTACCCTTATTGTTAATTTTCTGTTCAATGGAAAATTCTATTATTCCCACTAGATATAAACCTCTTGCTCCGTAGGAAAATTATGAAGAGAAAAATTATTTTTAAGAAAATGACAAGTGTATTTGATGAAGTCATTACTTTTTATCCAAACGAAAACTAAAAAACAGCTTGATATTATCATTACTGTTATCAACTATTACTTCAACACCTTAAAAAATCAGCATGGGTTAAACAAACCTAAATTGTAAGATAGAATTATGGTATCTCTAATATGTAAAATTAAGTTTAGCATCCCAAAGATAAACACCATGTAGATAACTGATAATCTCCTATGCAACAGTATCTAAAATAAGTACTATTTGATTTTGGAGGTCTTATCAATTTAAAATCTAATAAGCACTAATGAATTTTAACATCTATACAGTACAAGAAATTTGTCACATTTTTCAAAATACCTTTTTCCAGAATATCAATTCCATGATTCTAATCGACTCTGCAGTATTATTCTGGAAATACATGATTTCAATCATTTTTCTTTTCAAATATTAACCAATTTTAAAATTCTATGAAATTTTTTTCCTCACTCTGCTTATATATTTTTATTGCTGAACATTTGAAAATAGTGTAGACATCATGGTATTTCACCTTAATTACTTCAATCTGCATCTCTTAGGAGAAAGGACATTCTTCTCCATGTTTATAACCCCATCATCATGCTCCAAAACTTTAATGTTGTATACTAAAATGATCTCATATGCAATCCAGTTCTACACTTTTCCAAACCTTGAATTTCTCTAGTTTTCCTAAAAATGTCCTTTGCAGCTGTTCCCTCCACTAAGTCCACTAGTCAGTAAAGCTCCACACACTGCACTGGGTGTCCTGTGTCTTTGGTCTTCTTTAATCTACAACAGGCCTTCTACTGTTTTCTGTTTGTTTGTTTGTTTGTTTACTTTCATGACTTTGGCATTTCTGAAGAATCTGGCCCAGCCATCTTGTATAATATTCCACAATTTTAAATTATCTAGTTGTTTCCTTTTGGTTAAATTCAGGTTACACATTTTGGCAAGAGTCTCCATGCATGAGCCCGCGTACACCTAGGAGCCCATCAGGTTAGTCTGTCTCATCTTCAGTGAACCTAGATTTCATCACTGGGTTAAGGGGTGTCCATTGATATATTTTTTTACCATTGTAAAAGTACCTTTTTTAATTTAAAATGTATAGGAAGTCTGTGGGGTGATACCTTGAATTTATAATCACTTAATCATTAAGCCTGCTGAATTTGTATGTTGAAAATACCTGTGATGTGAGGCCCAGATCACCTGGCTTTTAGTTTACTTCAGACAAACATTCAATTCAATGTTTCAAATACATAACATTAAATATAATTAAACAAAAATTTATGTGAAAGGTCTAGCTCCCAGTCCTGCTTTCCATAGACTCGGCGTTTACATTCCCTGCTGACCAAGAGTGAACGTGTCCTATTGTTTTTATGCATTTTTCACCCTCCATATCCTATTGTATGGTTATGCCTGCACGTATTTAATGAGCCTACTCTTCCTTTATATGTGGTTTATTTCCAATCCATTTTTATGGTAGTGAATGTTCTTCTTTGTTATTTCATATGTGTGAAAGTCTATTTGCTCTTCTTGTCAATGTTTAAATAATAATAGTTCTAACTTTCCCCAATAAGATCTATATTTCTTCTTAGATTCCTATTCTCACATCCTCTGAGTATCCTGGGCTGATACTTTTGCTGAAGCTACCTTTGCTTCACAGATCTGTGTGTGGGCTTACTTGCCATTATCCAGCCACCATCCAGACCACTATACAATCAGGAGTGAGACCTGTCTTGCCACGCGGAAGCTGACTTTCCTGGGGCTCATGCCTCTTTCTCTGTTCTTTCTGTCCCAGGATTCTCCTTCAATTACTCACAGCACAGTCAAGATTAGGCTGTGACATTTTACAAAAGTTAACTGAAGGCTTGGGTATGACAGAAGGGGATTATAAATAGGAAAAAAACACAATTCACATGTTTGCACATATGCACACCTTAAACCTGGACAGTGACTGTTTCTGCTTCCTGGGTCTATTGGCTGGACCTCCCTGCAGGCATCCACCAGATCCCTTCTCTCCTTTCCCCCTGGCCTTGATGCTGTGCTGCAGGGGCCCCTCATGTGTTCTCAATACAACTCCAAACCCCATTATGGTCTGATTTTTGGTTCTTCTGAAGATTCTTAGTTACATGGCTACTTATAAGATTAGGTGTCTATTCATCAGCCATCTTGCTTCCTGCTTGTCTTCAATTTTTTTTTTTTTAATTAAATCATAGCTGTGCACATTAATGTGATCATGGGGCACCATACACTTGTTTTTATAGACCGTTTGACATATTTCCATCACATTGGTTAACATAGCCTTCCTGGCATTTTCTTAGTTATTGTGTTAAGACATTTATATTCTATATTTACTAAGTTTCACATGTACCCTTGTACGATGCACCCCAGGTGTAATCCCACCAATCCCCCTCCCTCCATCCATCTTCCCCCCTCCCTCCCTTCCCTCTCCCTCTTCCCCATATTCTTAGGTTATAACTGGGTTATAGCTTTCATGTGAAAGCCATAAATTAGTTTCATAGTAGGGCTAAGTACACTGGATACTTTTTCTTCCATTCTTGAGATACTTTACTAAGAAGAGTATATTCCGGATCCATCCATGTAAACATGAAAGAGGTAAAGTCTCCATCTTTCTTTAAGGCTGCATAATATTCCATGGTGTACATATACCACAATTTATTAATCCATTTGTGGATCGATGGTCTTCAATTATTAATATAAGCTTTATATTTACCAATAAATATTCTAGTTAATTACATAAGTACCTTTGCAAATAAGTAAATCTGATGATAAATGCATAAAAGTTTACAAAGACATCATCACTTTATCAAATTCAAAAAGAAAGAAATTAAATGAATCTCTTTTCACCCCTGCCATAGAATTGTTTTGAAATTTCTTTTTCTTTGTCTCCATCTGGCCTGGCACAATGGCTTACACTTGTAATCCCAGCACTCTCAGAGGCCAAGGCAGGTGGATTGCTTCAGCTCAGGTGTTCAAGACCAGCCTGAGCAAGAGTATGACCCCCTTCTTTACTAAAAAATAGAAATAACTAGCTGGGCATTGTGGTAGGCACCTGTAGTCCCAGCTACTCAGAAGGCTGAGGCAAAAGAAGATCTCTTAAGCCCAAGGGTTTGAGGTTGCTGTGAGCTATGATGATGCCACAGTACTCTACCTAGGACCACAGAGTGAGATTCTGTCTCAAAAAAAAGGTAATGCTACTGACCGAGCTTCCACAGGGCATGGGTCTGGTCTCACAGTGTTTCCAGTAAAGGTGAAAAGCTTATGTTATTCCATCCACACTCCCTTTCCCCACCTCCCTTGCAGTCAGTGGCTTAGAGCAGAGAGAAGTTTGGCCAAGTTAAGGATAGAATACACAACCATGGAAGAAAGCTAACAGGTTCCTACAGAGGTCACTCATTCACTCATTAACATGTATTTACTGAGGGGCAACTATGAGCTTGTTGTAGGCCTAGAAACAAATTGGTGAGACAAATTTGGCACTTATATAGTCTTGGCAATTTCTTTCAAGTTTGGTGAGTAAACCCTATTATCGACTCTGACAGGCACGTCCTTCCAAAATACCTCCTTGTACAGTCTGTTTCCCAAAAAACATGGCACTAAATGGTCCCTTAGTGGTCTGGAAAAGTTAATATGCCTCTTAGCACCTAGCTACCCCACCTTCAGCAAAAGCAGCAACATTTGCCACAAGTTAACTTTCTGGATAATATAAAACATTTCAAGATACAATTCCAGACATCCAGATCTCACAATCTAGTTGAGTTACAAAACAGGTACCTAAAAGTAGTATCACAAAGAAGAAAGAACAAAGGTGTTGACATCGGCCAGCCGTAGGCTGAATTCTCACTTTATACTTACTACTCATAGATTTCTATGAAATTTGCCTAAATCCTTTTGGGCCTTGCTTTTCTTAAGGTATATAAGTGAAAATAAGGATGCCTACTTTACAGGGCTGTTGTGAGAATTGAAAATAACATATGTGTAATGTGTGAGGCAGTGTACATTGTTGAATTAAATTATGAATTCCTGCTACAAATTAAATTATTAAATAGTAGGAGAGGACTAAGCAGAGAAGACTGCATGGGTCATAAAGATTTTTGCGGCACTAGGATGCAAAAGAAAAAATTCCCTGTGCTTTCTGTCTTTGTGGCGGCTCAGATTGAATTAGGGAATACATTTGTAGAAAAAGAAAAAAAAAGAAAGAAAAAAAGAAGACAAAAAAGAGAAAAAAGAAAGATAAAAAAAGAAAAAAAATCTTTGTGGCTGTTTTTAAAATTAAAGGCTATGCTCTGTGCATATACACATACACTGTCTTTGAAATTCCAGATATGCAAATATGCCATGTATTGTAGTGTTACATCACAATCCTTGCTCTGGAGACAGAAGTTGAGATAAGGCATATCTACCATATCTACCCGTTTGGGGTCTTTATGTTGGCATAAAACCTCAAACATTTTAAATATCTGAAATACTATAAGCCAGACATACACTTCCAGACTCCAATAGAGCTTTAGAAGATTATGTAAATGGTCCATTTAATACCTATCGAAATCAACTCCTAACAACTTTTGACCAAGAATACTATAAAAAAAAGATGATTTTTACATCATCTGATTTTGCCAGAAAAGAACTTGGCAACATTTTTAATTGGGAGGCAAACAATTAAAACTAATTGCTACTTTCACAAAGTCTGAGACCTGTCATTCAATTCAAATCTAATGAGGAAAAAAACTAACACGATCTGAGGGTCTATTTTGCACTAAGCATTGTGCTTGGTGCATTGATCCATTACCTCAGAAATGTGACTGAGAATAAAATTATGTGGTGACTGCCTTTAAGTCAAAAAATGTCAAAAGTCTCACAGGGGGCTCAGTGCCTGTGGCTCAAGCGGCTAAGGTGCCAGCCACATACACCTGAGCTGGCAGGTCTGAATCCAGCCTGGGACTGCCAAACAACACTGATGGCTGCAACAAAAAATAGCCAGGCACTGTGGTGGGTGCCTGTAGTCCCAGCTACCTGGGAGGCAGAGGCAGGAGAATCACTTGAGCTCAGGAGTTTGAGGTTGCTGTGAGCTGTGATGCCATAGCACTCTACCTAGGGCGACAGCTTGAGGCTCTGTCTCAAAAAAAAAAAAAAAAAAAAAAAAAAAAGTCTCACAGGGAAATAGTTATTTGTTCAATATAGATCAGAGTAATTTTTATATAGCCATTTCTTAATGCTAAAAATTTAAGCTTTATACGGAACGCCCTCATACTCTACTTGTGAGAAATATAACCGAGATTTTAAGGTTTATTTCCAATAAATGAAATTGAGGAAAAACATTAAAGAAATATCTGTCTTCCATTTTTAAATTAGGGCAGGAGAAAATTAAGGAAAACTTCAAAATTCAGTATATTTCATAAAAAGAAATAAACTAAACTACCTATCAAAGCAGTGTTCCTCATCTTTATTGGGCATAAAGAGAGCCCAGGGCCTCTTCTTAGGACTTGGAATCTGCGTTTAAACAGCACCTCTAATCAATGCTTATATAAATGACTCAGAGTTTGGCAAACACTATGTCAAATAATAACAGTAATCTGTAAGAATCTCTAGAGCAGGCCTGTCCATCAGAACTTTCTGTGATCCAGTAAAGTAGCCCCTCAGCTCATGTGGCCATTAACCCTTTGAAATGCGACTAGTGTGCTTGAGGAACTGAACTTTAAATTTTACTAATTTTAATTAAAATAGCCATATCAGCTTCAGAGAATACGGAGAACTTTCTAAGAAAGAGAAACAACATGAACCATAGGTAGGGAGGCACATGAGCAGGATATACAGGCAGGAGAGATTGGCTTGTCTGGAATAACCTTGAAGGGAAATGAGGAAATTCAACTTCATGGCATACACTCCTGGTTGCCCTATCAACATTAATAACACCAGAGTTTGTGCATGCCTACCTCAAAGAATGGACCCTTCCTCAGGCTACATCAGTCATGGAAATTCCATTCTCCTTATTGTTGACTAGCTTATGCATGAGCATGTGGTGAATTCTAGCCAAGGGGATTTTAGACGGCTCTACTAAAAAGTATTTACCCTGAAGAAAAAGAGCCTTTTTCTGAGTCCAGTCAAACTGTGTAAGGATATGAGTCTTGGTGCTGATCTGGGATGATGCAGAGACAAGCCGGAAGAGAAACGTCAGCAAGGTGAGGAAAGTAGAGGATGGCCAAAAGGACCTGGGTCCATCATGATGTGGTCAAGCACCTTTATTAACACAGGAATGGCCTTTCCCTTCCTCTCCACAGGCCTTTTTGGTGATATAAAGAATTCATCATTGTTTAGTACTTCTAGTTTTTTTCGTTTTTGTTACATGAAGCTAACAGCCGTAGACTGGGGTACTAATCATTAGGGTGACAACCTTTGGGAAACATTACAGGAGGCAAGTGGTAGCTTTTGAAGGTATTTGATGATACAAGACAATGTTCAAGGCTTAAAATGACGTGCACGAAAAACCTATGGAAAGAAAGGAAAAGTAGAGCTAAGCAGACCATCTTTAAAAGTCTGAGAGTCTCAGCGGCACCTGCGGCTCAGTGGGTAAGGTGCCAGCCCCATATACTGAGGGTGGCGGGTTCAAACCTGGCCCTCGTCAAACTGCAACAAAAAAATAGCTGGGAGTTGTGGTGGGCACCTGTGGTCCCAGCTACTCAGAGGCTGAGGCAAGAGAATCGCCTAAGCCCAGGAATTGGAGGTTGCTGTGAGCTGTGTGACACCACGGCACTCTACCAAAGGCGATAAAATGAGGCTCTATCTCTACAAAAAAATAAATAAATAAATAAAAGCCTGAGAGTCAAAGTTACCTAAAGATTTTAGAAATATTAAAGAATTATTAATAGTGTATAAAGTGACTGATGCATACAAATATTTGAAGCAGAACTGCAGCAATACCTTATTTTGTAAGGATGATAGGATTGTAAGTTATGTTTCTTTTCTAATTTTTTATACTGCTCCATATGATTTTATTTCTACTTAAAATCTAAGCATATTAAAGTATAATTTCTCTAACTGTAGTATTATATAGTATATATATGGGCCACCCGTAAGAAAATCAACTGGAAATGCTGTTTAAATGCAGATTCCAAGCCCTAGGACTAGGCCCTGGGTCACTTTCCTGACCAACAAAGATGAAGAACGCTGCTTTGAGATATAGTTTATTTCTTTCATAGAAATATACTGAGTTTTGGAGCAGTTCTACTGTTCTATCATGATTTATATGTCAAGTTTTAAGTATACTCAATATTGTTTTGAAAACAGAAAAAATGTTCCTTCAATACGATTTCTCTACATTAGTTGCAATTAAGGGTATGAAAAATGTACTGTGAAATAATCTGGTAAACGAGAAAACACCTAGGACTAGCCAGGTGACCTTGGGCAAATCAAGCAAACCCTGAGGCGTTGTCTTCCTCTCAGGGTAGATTGATCTACAGCTCTGAAATCCAACAAATTTCTGTTTTAAAACAGAAGGAAACACTTTCAAATATAAAATGGCATGCAGCTGGTATCAATATTTGATTTTTTTATTTTTTGACACAGAGTCTCACTCTGTCACCCTGGGTAGAGTGCCCTGGAAACATAGCTCACAGCAATCTCAAAATCCAGGGCTCAAGCGAACCTCCCACTTCAGGCCACCCAGTAGCTGGGACGACAGGCACCTGCCACAATGCCCAGCTAATTTTCCTATTTTTAGTAGAGACAGGGTCTCTTGCTCAGGCTAGACTTGAATATATGAGCTCAAAGCAATCCACCTGTCTCAGCCTCCCAGAGTACTAGGACTACAGGAGTGAGACACCATACCCAACCAAAATTTAATTTTCTAAGCTCTAGTTCTGTTCTCATCTTTTGGCTTGTGAGCCAAGTCTAAAAGAAAATAAAAGTCAGTCTTTCTCAGATTTTCTGAGCAAACCAAAAGCCCTGGGAAATAATAATGTTTTTTAGAGCTATAATATAACTTTCAAAACAAAAGTTTCACATAGATTTTTCAATGAATAAACTAGTTCTGGAAATTTTTTTTTTTTTTTTTGAGACAGAGTCTTACTTGTCACCCTCAGTAGAGTGCCATGGTGCCACAGCTCACAGTAACCTCAAACTCTTGGGCTTGAGCGATTCTCTTGCCTCAGCCTCCCAAGTAGCTGGGACTACTGGCATGCGCCACAACGGCCAGGTAGTTCTAGAAATGTTAATGTGGATTAAAACTCTATATTAATATCAAGCAGGTAACAAGTGATAGGTTGTTATTATTTGTAACTTAAATTTCCAATAAGCATTTTTCATATTTATTGACCATAAGGAATAGTGCTTCTGTGACTAGCACAATATATTTTAAAAATTTAAGCATATATGTAATAAAAATTTAAACATAATTTAAAAATTATGTTTCACAAAATATTTTATAACTATTTTATAAGAGTTCCTTATGTATCACATACGGTAATCTTTTATCTGTATGCGTAGAATTTTTTCCAATCTGCGCAATTGGAACAAATGGAATTTTTTAATTTGTCCATGGTATTTATCAATGGTTCTTCATTACTTTACAAAAATATTTTTAAATTGTGTAGTCAGTTATGTCTATCTTCTAAAATATAGATAGCTTTGGTTTCCTGCTTAAATTAAATAAATGCCCTGGGCCGGGCATGGTGGCTCACAACTGTAATCCTAGCACTCTGGGAGGCTGAGGCAGGTGGATTGCCCTGACCTCAGAGATTCGAGACCAGACCGAGCCAGAGTGAGACCCGTCTCTAACAACAACAACAAAAAAAAATCGGGCATTGTGGTGGGCATCTATAGTCCCAGCTACTTGGGAGGCTGAGGCAAGAGAATTGCTTAAGCTCAAGAGTTGGAGGTTGCTATGAGCTGTGATATTACAGCACTCTACCCAGAGCCACAAAGTGAAACTCTTATCTCAATTAAAAAAATAATAATGATAAATAAATAAATAAATGCCCTGTTATGAAGCAACAGCTGTTTAACTGTGGAATATTTTTATAAAATATTATGTAGGAATTAAAAAGAGTAAATGCAAGTTATACCAGTTAACTTATTAAGCACTAAATGGATAAAAGAAAAATTATTTTATATATGTGTGTATGTGCACATACATAAAATAAGATAGCATACATAAGATGCTGAATAGTACACAACATTTATAAGATTACACGATCATGGAAAAAGTTATAACAACACAAATAGAAAATCAGTGAATTTTGTTGGCATGAAAGGAAAGAGTGAAGGGGAAAGATAGCCCCCTGAATTTTTTAAAAGAAGTAACTACAGTTTTCTAAAAAACATAATATGATCCCATTTATGTAAAATTATTTATTTTGGTGAATATACAAAATTATGCACAGAGATGCATAAAACAATGGCCACCAAAATGTTAGTGGTGTTTAACTCAGGATGGCTACGTTTCAAGCAGAAGGAAAGAAAAAAAAGAAAGGAATAAGATAACATGAGAAAAAAATCAAATAGTATCCTGTAAGTAGTGTCCATTTAATTGGTTTACAAACACAGAAAGTAAATTAGAGATTATACCAATTACATCTTCTGCAACTTTACGCTCATCTGTTCTATAGAAACTATATTTACAGAATGGTAAATTTGAAGATGGTTCTAAGACTTTTGTGTCCATAAAGACCATGTGGGAAGATTGGTAAAGTGTACATTTGAGGTTCCCATTCCAGAAATTCTTATTAGTAGTTCTAGTGACCAAAATCTGTATTTAACAAGCGACCCAGCCAAATGTGGCAGGAGTTGACAGATCACACTGAAAACAAGTAAATTTCAGGATGTTTGATCTCTTCACAAACAATCTGATTAACTAAAAAATTCGAGGAGCATAGTATACTAGAGAGAACAAAGAATTTGGAGTAAAATGATCTAGATTACCACTCTGATCTAATCCCCCACTCACTCCCTCACTTGCCTCTCCTCTTTAACTCACTGGCCTCTCAGTTACTTCTGTAATAGGGTAGAAACCTTTTCTCCTAAACTTTCCAATTGCTCAGTCTCTTGCCACTTTCAGATCTCTTCTCAGGTGTCACTTCTCAATGCAAAAAAATCACAACTCCCCCTCACACTCTGGGAGGCTGAGGCAGGTGGATGCCTTAGCTTGAGAATTTAAGACCAGCCTGAGCAAGGGTGAGACACTGTCTCTACTAAAGATAGAAAATCTAGCTGGGTATTGTGGTGGGTACCTGTAGTCCCAGCTATTCAGGAGACTGAAACAAGAGGATCATGTGAGTCCAAGAGGTTGAGGTTGCTGTAAGCTATGACACCAAGGCACTCTAGCCTAGGGCAACAGAGAGTCTGTCTAAAAAAAAAAAAAAAAAAAAAAAAAATCCCATCCCCACAGCACTTTCTATTTTCCCTTTCTGCTCTATTTTCCTCTCTAGCACTTTTCACTATCTAAAAGATGATCTATTTTACTCTTTTCGTTTGTTTATTCTCTGATTCCCAGGAGGATACGAATATTTGCCATTTTTCTTCACCATCCCCAGCACCTAGAACAGTGCCTGGACAGAGTTCAGGGAGATTAAACTTAGCTAAGATAAAACCAGTGGAGCTTGAGTGAGTCAGTAACAGGAGGCAAATACAGCCAGTAAGTGGACAGGTTGTTAATACACAGATTCCTGGGCCCTGCCAGAGATCTGATTCAGTAGACTTGGGGAGGGGCCTAAGATTGTGAATTTCTAAAAACCCAGCTAATACTGAGGCAACTTAGAGAGTTTTTCAAGTGCCTCCGCTCCTTTTTTTTTTTTTGAGTCAGAGTCTCACACTTGCCTGGCCCTTTGCTCCTTTTTTAATGAAAGTCTACCTATTCTACTATGAGAAGAGTTGTAGGATAGGAAAGGAAAGACATTTGATCCCCAAACCTCTTGTGCCTAAGCTCTCTACATAAGTAAATAAAATGATTTGCTAATAGAAATACTTTCACAACATATTTAACACTACTTTCATAGGTACTTATTAAAACTCAAATTTTAATATCATGGTGTTCAGGTTGTTTTTAACTCTTCACTCTTCTAAATAATATTTCAGGTAATATTTTTGTTACTGCCTTTGTTCATCAATCTAATCAATTCTTTCTAACAAATTCCTAAAAGAGAAATTTCTGAGTCAAAGAGTTTAGACCAGAATCCTCCAATATAACTTTCTCCAATGACAGTAATGTTCTATATCTACATATCCAACATG
This sequence comes from Loris lydekkerianus, assembly GCA_963574355.1. Taxonomy (NCBI): domain Eukaryota; kingdom Metazoa; phylum Chordata; class Mammalia; order Primates; family Lorisidae; genus Loris; species Loris lydekkerianus. Next base: position 40,991 of record CAUYPK010059140.1, on the reverse strand, counting down.
GTGGCCATCAGCTCCTGAGCACCTGAAATGTGACTACAGCAACTGAGAAACTGAATCTTTGGTTCTATGTAACATTAATTAACTTACATTTACATAGCTACATATGGCTAGGGGCTACCACATTGGAAAGGGCAGCTATTTAAAGTCTTGATACATGCCAAATTGATCTCCTGAAAGTTTGTAATTATTTGCCATTAATTTTAGTATGAGAATAACCATTTCTTTAGCCAATTGCCAATATTGTAATTTTATCTATCTACTGAATCTTTAATCTGAATGGTGAAAAAAATGTTTATCTGGTTTTAATATGCATTATCAATTATTAATAATGTTGAACAAAGTTGTTTCTTCTCTCATCACACCCATTTAGATGAAAATGTTTTCACCCATATTACTTAATTCAGAAATTGGAGATTATCTGGCTTTCAGATAATTAATTCCATGTATTTTCTTCAAAATGTACTGCCAACTTTTAAATTTACATAAAAATTGAATTTTCAGCTTTACCTAAAAATCAAGTGGCCTGGCAATAATGGCCCACACTCTCAAAAAACAGCAATCAGTAAAGCTTTGGAAATTCAGACTTTCTTGTCTACCAGAACTCATCACTCCCAGTTACTTTACAGGCATTTTACCTCACCATTCTGATTACTATTGGGCCCTTCCCTGCATCTGAGTTTACAATTCCTACCTGAATTAAATTTTGAGATATTTAAAGACAAAAAGAAGGTAATATTAATAGATAACTTTCCTTCCACGTCTAGTATACAGAAGTGATTTGATTATATTTCTGGATTATTTTATAATTAATATTTAACTAGTATAAGAATACTCTTTTAATGGTTGTTGAAGTTTCTTACTCTCCAGAACAGTAGTTCACCATCAGAAGGATTGTTAAAATGCAGATTGGTAGGCCGTGTCCTCAGAGCCTCAGAGTTTCTGATTCAATAGGTACGGGTAGGCCCCAAGACTGTGCGATTTAACTTCAAGCTCAAAATGCAACTCCACACTGAGATGACATTTTCTCAAAGATAAAGACACCCCAAGAAGGGTAATGACAATATGACAAACATAATATGAATTTGTAGATCTTTTTTTCTAAAATATGTTCACAATTTATTATTTCATTTTATCTTCACAAAAATCCCGTGCAGAAGGTTGGTGGTAATTGGGGTAATAATTGTTAATCCCATTTTACAGAAGAAAATAAGTCACAGGAGTTAAGAAACTCCCTTAAGCACACAAGCAATTAGATGAGCCAGAACAAGCAGGTTTCCCAACTCCAAACACAGTAATACAGGACACAACTGGAACTTGCTTCTGCAGATTGAGCCTATAAAAATAGAACCATGACCAGAAACAGAAAAGACAATACAAAATACAGTTAATAGCAACAAACACTTATCAAGTGCTGACTATGTGTTAATCTCTGCTAATTATGGCTAGAGTTGAAGATAGTCAGAGAGCTTAGGGTAAAACAAAAATAAAATCTGAAATCAAAACCTTGAAAAGATAATGAATTCTCTATATCGAAGACAGAACAAAAGCAAACATACTGAAGGGGGTGGGTGGTAGGAGTAAACACAGACTTGAGAAAAGAGAGGAGTCACTGTGGGACTTCACATCTGGACTTGGAGGAGTTGCTATCACCAGTCAGTCAAGAATGGGAGGGAAGAAAGAGTACACAATAAGGAGCCCTCCTGGGGCTCAACAGCACAAAGAGCTGCTGTTATCCATGTTGGGTGTGTGTTTGCCAGAAATATCAGGGCTGCTGGAACTCCAGAACTTACAAGGGCATGCTTTTGTTAAGTCTAAATTACCTTGACTATATAAGAACTCCAGTCAAAGAGCATAACTTTATTATCCATTTGTAGTCAAAAGATAACATGATTTAAAATCATAAATTTTCTCACTCTGATTTTCCTCAAGTTTTGAGTAGCAGTCCTAATAAAAAACCATTAAATGTCATCACAATAATACTAATTATAAATCAGACTTTCAAAGAAAAGAAGATTGTATTTTCACTTACATAGGATTTATATATATAGGTTATTAATTTTAACAGCTACTTTTCTAAGGTTTAAAATAACAATGGTAATAGCTAATAAACATTGCCATAGACTGAAAATACAAGAAAACAACAATTTGAAAAAAGACTAATGGAAAATTTGGTTCCATTTTCATTAGTGTTATAACTGACTTCTGTAATGTGTCCATCTTAGAGTCCAGCTCAAAATGACCAAGGTAATGAAGCTTCCACCACTTCATTTAGAAAACCATAGAATACTGTTGAAAAAACTATCCCTTTTGAAATCCAAGTCAAACAAAGGGGTGCAATTTCACACTGATCAAATTGGTAACAATAATATAAATGTTTTAAATAAATAACACCACATATAGATTGTTAATGACAGTATAAATTACATAATACTTCTAGAAAGTAATTTGGAAATTATCAGAAATCTGGAAATTTCTCAATAAAAATATTATCTGTAATCTGTTTCATGTGTTATTGATGCTTTTTATCTTAGCAACTTTGTAGAGAGCCATTACTATGCTCATTTTACAGATTAGTAAATTAAAGTTTCAAGAAAATAAGTTACCTTCCCAATACTTGCCAATAAGTGATGGAGCTAGGTTTGAACCTAGACCTTCTAAATTTTAAAGCCCACCTATTTGCAACTACACTATACTGCCTCTCCTAAGAAACAACACTAAGGAAGTCAAAAAAGAAAAGAAAAGAGAAAGAATAAAGTTGCAATTTTGAAGATGGGCATTATGTATTTTTAAAATACTGGAAGACATAAAATAGGAAGGTTTAAGTAAAGGATGAGACATCCATTGCATAAACTGTTATAAAATTATTATAAATAATAGAAAATAAACTGTAGAAGAATGTTTATGAAAAAGTCAGACTAAAAAAATTGATAAGACACCTGCAAAAATATATACATTAATATAACAAGGTTGAGAAGGGAGCTGGAAAAAATAAAAACTATTGCCATTTTGAAGAATTTCACTACTGGTTCTTAATTTTCTCTTGTCTTTGTCAGTTTTATCAGTCAATCAAGATTACTCTAAGCACCCTTACAAATCTATTATTCCAGTTCATATTTTTATCATCCTAATCAAATAATTCGTAAAACTTTACTATAGTTTATTTATATCATGGATTTATTCAAAATAATTACATAATATTGTTATCACAGTCGTTCAAAAGCTTCCAATATGAGATCTGTATCTTAACATCGATTTTTGCAATCATGGCTTATAGCATACTTTTGAAATCCCTTAATTTAGATCATATATAATGACTAAGATAAACTTAATTCTTTTTACCTTTCTGATTTTGCAATCACAACTTTGTAATCGCCCCTCAACTCTATGCCCACCCAGGAATCATGAGCCCAAAGGTTGTAGGTGTTTCAGAGATTAGAGAAGTTTCCCACTAAGAACATGATCTCTAAGTGAATACTTTTAAAGTAACTAAAATATCTTGGCTATAAGGAATATTCCATAATCTAAATACTTTTGAGAATTGTTAATTAAATTACATCACTTCCCTTTAAAGTACGTAAATGAACCTTATTTTCGCTTTACCAAAAAAGAGTTTAGTAATGGAACTGTGAGCTGTGAAAAGAATTCACTTTTTAGTCACACAAGGTGACACGAAGAGGCCCATTCAGCCCACTGGCTTCTCTGAACAACATAAGCAGACATTTTGTGGACAAATAAAGAAGCTGTTCTCCAATGATATCAAACTCATAAGAGTTGTTTAAACATCTCTAACCTCTCTATGAATCTACCATTTAGGCATCTTTTTTTTTTTTTTTTTTTTGTCACCTCACTGTATAACACTCAACTGGGTTTTCCTTAGCCAATGTTTGGTCACCTATAAAACTATTATTTTAATCATAGAATTTTGGAGTTAGAAGGAACCTTAAGAACCATGTATTTCAATTCCTTTATTTAAGTGAGGGAGAAATAAAAGCTTTTCCAAGAAAGTTACTCAATGTGGCAAATCTAGGTCTGGAACGAAGTGGTGCAAGCAAATGTCTAAAATTTGGCCTCCATATTTTTCCCTTACCTCTAACATTTTTACATTGATGCTATGTCATGTCAATGAGACTATACATATTCCTTTCAATATTTCAGATACACAATGCAGTAGACAAGTTCACATTCTTTTCTTCATAAAGGGTTCCAAAATGGAGAACAAAATTAACAAATGTTATAAAAAAAAAAACATTGTGGAGAAATTCATATGTGTGTGGAAGGGAATGATAGTTTAGTAGTTCTGCTTTCCAATGAATACTTTAAGACTCTAATTGATCTTCAAGGTCACAATTGTCCACTGTAGACCAAATAGAAGGTTCTAATGTCATCATGAGTGGGAATCAAATTAATGTCATCACCACTAGTACAAAGTTCAGTCTTGTATTTAATTCCTCTCATCCTCCATTTCTATAATGTAATTTCATTTTAATAATTAATTTATGAAAGGATATACAGGAAACTTACAATAGGAGTTGCCTCTGGGGAGGAGGACAGGGCACAGGAATATGGAGTTGAGGAGAAGGGGTATAACAATATATATTCTGCACTGTTATCTGAAATTTTTACCCTACTCATAGGACTATAAAACATTCATTCATCTAAATTTTCCTCTTAAATGCATATCTATCTGCACTCAATTTTATTACTAAATATTTTCCATGAAACTATTTTGATTTTTTTCTGTCATAAGTTTTCAGTATCATAATTTGTAAACTCTCATTGAACTTTGCAGAAAGAAAAAGAACCAGCCTAGCCACAAAACTCAAAGCAGAATTCCAGGATTTAAAGTTAAAAACCATGTGCAGAGTAATGAATGAGAGGTTCTTAAGGGAGCATTTCGTTCCAAAACCTTTTGAGGCAAAGCTGTTCTCCATCTTTAAAAGACTAGGTGGGATTTGAATAGCGCTTCTCCTTTCCAAGGAGGGTAGGGGGAAACTTCAGGGGTGAAAAGTAGAAATTAAAATTAGGTTCCTATTTGTCAGCCGGCGACAGAGGGTCAGAGGGGTCCTTGGATAAGGACCTCGTAACAGAAGAAAGAGGCGAGACCCGGAGTTTCTCCGGGTTCAGGCAGAGGAAGCGCGTTCTGGGACGTGACCGCAGCTCGGCGTCAACTGAGAAACGCCACGCTCCGGATCCACACAGATAATGTCCTCTTGAGGGAAATCGAACAGGGGCTGAGGGAATTGATTTATTTTAACAAACCGCCTCATCTTCACTCTCCCTCGACCAAGGCACACCTCGCCCCGCCGTCCACTTGCGTCAGGTCAGCTGTCAACACAACTCTTTGTGTCTCATTCAGAATCAAAATGGTCCTCAGCCTCTCACAGAAAGATGGAAAGGGTGGCCGAAGACACGCGTGCCGGCTCGTGAGGAAGTGACATTTGGTGCGGAGCAAAGAAACCCGAGGACGCTGAACGAACGCCGGCCACCTCCGGACGGCTCAACTTTGCCAAGCGGCGCTCTACCCATTCCCTGTCCCCGTCACCTCAGCGTCTGCGAACCTGCAGTCCGCGCGCCCAGCAGCCCCCTCACGGCCTCCGGGGCTCCGGGACACCGGTCGGGGCGCGCCCTCTCGTCGCCTCCGCCTCGGCGCCGCGGAGCAGCCGGGCGCGCGGCGGGCTCCCTCATCCCACGCTCGGGCCGCCGCGCTCCCGCCACAAAGGCAGAGGGCAGAGCCCGTGGTGACAGGCCTTTGGCCTCTGGGCGCGGACAGCACGGGCTGGGTCCCTGTGGGGGGCGACTCGAGGCGCTGAGGAGAGAGCGGCTTTGGCGCCCGGGCGGGCACAGGCGCCTGCCCTCGCCACACAGACGCACTCGTGCACACACCCCCGCTCCGCCTTCCCATTCCTCCCGAAAAAGTCCGCCGCGGCGTTTCCCCGCGCAGGCAGGGTGTCCAGCCCGCCAAAGGGCGGCTCCTGCCGGGCAGGGCGTGCGCCCGCGCCCGGCCGGCGACCTCCCGCCTCCCCACGCCCACGCCCGGAGTCCCCGCAGCCGCTCACCTGGCCCTGGCGGGGCGCGAGGGCAGAGGACCAGGGGGTGGCCCTCGCCTCGGCCGGGCTCGTCTCCCCACCCCCAGTGCTGCTCCCAGCGCCGCGCTCCGCTCGCTCCGGCCGCCCTCCTCCGAGGTGCTAGCGCCGCCGGCGGCTGCGGTCTCTCTGGCAGGCGCGCGGGCCGCGCGCTCAGTTCCCCGGGGCGGAGCGAGGCGGTGGCCGCCGCGGCCAGAGGCGGATTCCTCAGGTGCTGCCCCTCCCGCCCGCCCAGCAGCTCGGCGGCGGGGACTCCCGCGCCTCCTCCCCCGGCCCCGCCTCTCGCCCTCCTGCCGCCTCCGCGCCCACGAGTGGCCTTTAGGGCCCCGGGACCCTGGGCCGGAGTGGTGGGCGCACATTTCCCTACCCACCCCCTGCAAAGACGCCTCCGCACTGTGGAGCCCTCAGTGCGCTGTCCTCGCGCCTCCATTTCCAAACTCCAGCGCACAGATGTTTGCGGTCCCTGTGGGGGGCGGAGGCCGGGGGTGCAGGGGGTCCTCTGGGAAGGAGGATTGACCTCAGGGCCGCGGACACGGGCAGCCCAGAAGAAAAATGGTTTTCTCTCCGAGCCTGCGTTCATTCACAGAGTGCTCTCGCCTGATTGCATGATTTGCTTTCTCTGCTCCCTGGACGGCAGCTAAAGAGCCCTAAGCATGAACTCGGCCTGGGCAATGGTGGGTCAAAAACTCTTGGCCTTTTGCATGAAGGAGGTAGAGCAGGGGCAGGGCCCCGACAAAACCAACGACCCCGGAGCACCCGGCCAGAGCCGACCGAATGAGCAAGGACCCCGACCTGGCACTCAGGCCAGCGGCTCAGGGATGCCGCCGGCTCGGCGTGGCTCCTTCGGAGCCTCCCGGGAGCCTGGCTGGTGCTTCTGGGACACCGTTCTCGACAGATGCTGCGCCCGATGGTGACAGATGTAGCTCCACTTTTCACAACTGGGCTGCTGTAGTTATTAGAAAGACAGCTCCATTTATTTGCACTGGAAATTGTTGCCACAGGTAGGCAACTACACCTGGAAAAAGATGTGGGAAAAGCTCACTATGCTTGATGTGGTGGAAGAATCTAGGTAACGAGCGTAGTAGGCCCACAGAGCTCAGCACCTTAGTGGGAGTGGGGGAGGCTAGTGACGCCCGGTCCCGGATGGGTTAGTATCCTTGTCAAATGTGAAGGTATCATTGCAAATTGTAGTTTAAAGACAGTATCAACTGAACTGGATCTCGAATGCTAAGTCGGTATTTTTGTTTGTTTCTCCCACTTTCTTCTTTTTCCTCCTTCCTCCCTCCCCCCGCCCCCGAACCTAAATATATTTCTCTTTTGGTCGATGCAGAGGGAATTAACTGGAACTCTGGGATCACCAGAAAATAAATAACCCAAGGTATAGTTCACTTGTGACTGGCAAAAGTAAGTGATTCGTTCATGGTTTGTCTTCTGTCCCTTCTCCACTGGGAAGACATACTCAGCTGGCATTTTTATTATTTTTTTTAAATCATGTTTTGCTTCTTATAGGGTAGGGGTTAAAATGTTTTTGTTGTTGTTTTACAAATAAATACTCATTTGGGAGGCCTCTGAAAACACATTTGGAGGGTGGCACCTGTGGCTCAAGGAGTAGGGCGCTGGCTCCATATACCGGAGGTGATGGGTTCAAACCTGGGCCTAGCCCAAAACTGCAAGAAAACACATAGGAAGATTTTTAAGTGACCTGAATGTGGAAAACGTGACTTTCTCAATCACTGCTGTACTCCCTCAGTTCTGGGTCATGCCCACAACACAGGCTTTGTAAACAAAATCAGTATGTTTTTTAAATACTACAAAGTTCACCTGGTGCATATAGACTAAGCTCATAAGCAAATGAGAATGTTTTGAAAAACTCATGAGTTGATGAGAATATTTCAGATTGCATATGAAACCAGCACATTGTACCCCTTGATTGCCCTAATGTACACAGTTATGATTTAACAATAAAAAAAAAAAGAGAGAGAAAAAGAAAAATTCATGAGGTCTGTATAGTTGGGGGCTGGGGAGAGGAACGAAGAACACCTTCCATTTTAAAGATAAGGAAACTGCAAACATTGAGCAGCCTTAAAGTAAAATCAGTGTTTTCTCTTAGTTTTTAGCTCAAAGACCATTTGTTGAGTACCAAGCACACTAGACTAGGGATGTTAAGGCAAATAATGGCACAGCCACTGGAGGCCCTTAGTGTAATATGCGTATTACAGGACTAGTATTCATTCTTCATCCATTTGTAAACATTTATTGAGCACCCACTGTGAGCCAGATAGCATAGTACACCAGGCAAGGCAAGTCCCTAACAAGGTTCAAAGTTAGTGAGAGTAATCTCTTGATAGTTTGGTAGGTTAATAATTTAATGTCACCTTTATTAGATAACACACTCTCTTGTCCTGAATTTGTGTATATGCTTTGTGTCTCCTTTGGGATTTGTATATCTCTCATCGTGTTCCTCAGACTTCTTGATTATAAAAGAGTTAAAGATTATATAGAGTTAAAAGTGAACACTCTGGAGGTAGGCCCCGAAGTTTTGAACCCTGGCTCTAAGACTTACCTATTATGAAAACTTGATCAAGCTGTGATGGATTGGCTCCATCATAATATCAATATTATATATACTTCAGGGAGTGGGCGTGTGGATTGAGAGGACCCATTAGTGCCTGGAACATTATTAAATGTTAACCGCTATGATGTGAATCTATCCACCCAGCCCCGTAACAATGATTCCCAAATGCTGCTACATAAATATGCTGCATTAAAAATGTGAGACTCACAACAGAGCCCATATAAATGATAGAATCCCTTGGAGTGGTTATTGTGATACTTTTATTATTGTCCTTTGCTTTAACAATGGGAGAATTTCTACGATTACATCCTGGTTCTGCCCTCAGGGATAAACACCCTCTTTCCTTGGCTCCACGCTCTGGCCCTAGCAACAAAGGAAAAAACTAGATAAATTGATTCATAAAATTAAAAGCTTTTGTACATCAAAGGATATCAAGAAAGTAAAAAAAAAAACAAAAACCTACAGTACGAGAGAAAATATTTGCAAACCATATATCTGATTTACAAAAAGTAGAATATATAAAGAACACTCACAACTCAAGAATTAAAAGACAATGCAAATGAAAAATGGACAAAGGATTTTAATAGACATTTCTCCAGAGAAGATACACAAATAGCCAATAAGCACATAAAAAAGTGCTCAAATCTTTAACCACTAGGGAAATGCAAATCAAAACCACAGTGAGATACCACTTCACACCCATTGGAATGGTTACTATCAAAACACAAAACAAACAAAACAGTACTGCTGATAAGAGTAGGAACCCTCATCAAAATGTACTAAAAACTTGCATCAGAACTATCTCAGTTAAACGAACCAGAAGTTTACTTACTATTAAGCTTCTTTGTAATGTGTTTGATGTTACCTGCAGTGAAAGGATTCAGTAAACAGGAAGATAAAATATATAAAAAATATCAAAGAGTAAGAAAAATCTAAGTATTGATAATGCTTTTATAAAATCTAATAGAAGTGTTAAAACAGGATTCACAGCGTAGAAAAGCAAAAATTAAAATATTTTTAAAATCTAGAATTAAGATTCCAATTTATTTCGACGAATTTGGGAAGAATGGGCTCAAAGGAGAGAATTTTCACTGTTAAAAATCTCATTATGTTTGGGGAAGAAAACAGGGAGTGAGGATTAGATGTGCTTTTTTCCCTGATATTTATCAATTCAATTTTTTAAAATTTAAAGATAATAACCACAATTGTTTATAAAACTTACAAATAATTTGAGGGAAAAAAAATATGAAGAAAACTTCATCAATGTCACAAAAGTTAAGGAAAGGTGGAAAAATAAAGCATAATAAAGAGAAAACATAATTTAAGATGTATGAATACATTCTTAACATTAATAACCATAGATTAAGTGAGTTCAGTTTCCCCACTGAAAAACAAAAATCTATCAGAATGAAAAAAAAACAAAAGAAAATACAACTATTTTCCCCTGAATGATATCTGAAATAAAATGACACAGAAAGACTTAAAATAAATGAATGGTCAATGAAGTTATAAGCAAGTGAAGAAAAAAAAGGGGGCAGGCAATATGAAATAAAAGTGAAATTCATAATTTAAAAGTAAGCATTAAGTAGGACAACAAGACCAATTTATCTCAATAAAGGGTGTGATAAAAAGAATAGAGAATACTCATTACATGCCAGGCACTTAGCTGTGTGCTTTACACACATTTTCTCAGATTTTCCTTAAAACTCTGTAGGATGACTGTGGTTAACACTTTCATTTTGCCCATGAGGAACTAGGCGTTAGATTAGACAACTGTTCTCAGTGTCACAGTGATAGATGGACTTGGAACTCAAACCCTGATATGCTAATTCTAAAGTGCAAACACATAGCACCAAAATATTTAAGTAAATAACTAATGGGAATAATAGAAGAATGTATTTTAAATTCTTAACCCATTTCTTTAAATATTTGACAGATCACATACAGCAAAAATAAATAGAAAAGAAAGGATTTTGATAATGAACAAAACACATTCGTACATATAGATAACTTTGAGCTCCCAAACTGTAGGATGTACAAATGCATTCTTTTCTAAAGTCCAAGAATATTTACAAACACTGAAAGGTTTTAAGGCACAAGGAAAATCTTATCAAATTCTGAAGAACGGAAATCTAGGGCCTAATTTATAGTTTTTAACCTGTAAATTAATTATTAAAAGATAATTAAAATATTCTTGACTATTTAAAAATTTTCTATATAAAAATAACTATAAACTGCAATTATAGATTAGTTTAAATTATGAACAATGGGCACACACTTGTTAAAAGTGTAGGGTTCATGACGTTGGATTTGACAATGATTTCTCCAGTTTTTTTTTTGTTTTTTTTTTTTAGAGACAGGGTTTCACTGTCACACAGGCTAGAGTTCAGTGGCGCAATCGTAACTCACTATAACCTCCAACCCCTAGGCTCAACTCTCAGCCTTACAGAGCAGCTAGGACTACAGATGTTAGTCAATACAACTGGTTAGTTTGGGGAGGAAATAGAGAGAGTCTTGCTATTTTGCCCAGTCTGGTCTCAAACTGCTGTCCTTAAGCCATCCTCTTGCTTCTGCCTCCCAAGGTGCTGAGATTACAGGTCTACCTGGCTCAGTGATTTCTGAGTATGATACCAAAATCACAGGCAACAGAAATAGATCAAACAGACTACATCAAAATGAAAAACTTCTGTGCATCAAAGGGCACAATCAACAGAAGGAAAAAGCAACCTAGAGAATGATAGAAAAAAATTATATATCTGATACAGGGTTAATATCCAGAATATATTAAAAAAAAAAAAAAAAAAAAAAAAAACAAACAAACTCTAGCACCTCAACAGCAACAAAACCCAACCAGATCAAAAATTGGGCAAAGAACTTGAATAATTCCAAATATAAATAAAAGACCAACAAGAACGTGAAAAGATGTTCAAACATCATTAATCACTAGATGTGAATCAAAACCACAACGAGCACCTCACACCCAGTATTATAGCTACTATTTTAAAAAATAACACAGAAAAAAACAAGTGTTGGCAAAACACTTGTTTGAGCAGAAACCAAATAAAAGGAGGGAGCAAGTCATGTCAATATCTGGTAGAATATTCCAGGCCATAGAAATGCAAGAGCAAAATTCCTAAAATGAGACTGTGGGTAGCAAGTTCTAGGAAGAATGAGAAATAAGGAAAAATGCTTGAAATACTGCAATAATGAGGGGAATGGTCTAAGAAATGAAGCTGAAGAGATAGCCAGAGACTCGATAGTAAAGGGCTCTGAAGGCATGAAAAGGGTTTTGGACTTCACTGAAGGGCAGAGAGCAAGAGAGTGAAATGTTTTGGTTCATTTAAAAATATCCCTCTGGCTACAGTGTAGAGAATGGACAAAGAGGGTAAGGAGCTAGAGTGTAGGCAAAGAGACAACTTTGGTGGCTTTTATAGAGACTCATGTCAGACATGAGTCTAAAATGATGGTGGCCTGGACAAAGGAGGGAATGGTGGAGGGATTGAGAAGTATTGGATGAGTGATGTGTTCTGAAGATAGAGTCAACAGTATTTGTCCAAGAATTTGATACTGAGTGTGAAACAATATGTGAAGAATAATTTCTTCAAGACTATACAAACTAGTTGTTGGATTTTTTAAGATAAAATCTTACTTTGTTACCTGGGTTAGAAGGCAGTAGTGTCATCATGGCTCACTGCAACCTCAAAACTTCTGGGCTCAAGCAATTCTCCTGCATCAGCCTCTTGAGTGGCTGGGACTACAGGCATATGACACCATATCCAGCTGGTTTTTCTACTTTTTATAGAGACAGGGTCTCACTATTTTGCTCAGGCTTATCTCAAACTCCTGGGCTCAAGCAATCCTCCTGACTCAGCCTCCCAAAGAGCTAGGATTCTAAGTGTGAGCCACTACACCCAGCTGGAATTTTTTATGTTTCCTGGATAGTTCTTCTGAGAAGTTGGGTTTTTCTTTTACCTTTTTACTTACGTTTCTTTCCTATTTTTTATTAGTTACTTATTTTCCATTTTTTACACATATTCCTGCTACATATTTTCTTATTGTATATTAACTTACTTTTGTCTGAAATTGACTGATGAAGAATAGTATAGGGTGGAGGGATTGGGAAAGGTTATAAAATAAGAAGAGAAAATAAAAAGGAAAGAAATTAAAGCATTCCCAGCTATTTTTTGGACTTTTGGTCATTAATGTACCCTCATCAAGTTTGATATATCCTTTCCCCATAGATACATGTTCTTTTAGCATTTGACATTTTAAAAGACATTGTTATTTATAGTAAAGCTCCTACATCTTTTCCCTGTGGTCTGGTAATCACTGGCCCCCTTTCTTCTAGCTTACCTTTGGCAGTCTCCATTGGCCTAGAGGCTGGGTTATTAATTATAAAAATGGCATGGCTGTATACTTTGTCACTTCCCTGGGATGTTCTGTGATACAGTAGTCCCCCTTTGTCCATGGGGGATAAGTTCTAAGACCCCCAGGGGATGCCTGAAACCACAGAGAGTACCCAACCCTATACATATTGTGCTTTTTTCGGTCTGATAACTAAGACAACTACCCAGTGACTAACGGGAAAGTAGCATGAACAAGCATACCTCATTTTATTATGCTTCACTTTATTTACCTCACAGATATTGTGCTTTTTACAAATTGAAGGTTTGCAGAAACCCTGCGTGAAGCAAATCTATCGACACCATTTTTCCAACAGTGTGTCCTCACTTTGTGTCACATCTTGGTAATTCTTGAATATTTCAAACTGTTCTGTTATTATTATATTTGTATCATGATTTGTGATCAGTGATCTTCAATTTACTGTTCTAATTGAATGGGGATGCCATAAACAATGCCTGTAAAAGGCAGTGAACTTCACTGATATATGTGTATGCTCTGATTTCTCTACTCACTGGCCATTCCCCCATCTCTCTTCCTCTCCTCACCCAACCCTATTTCTTGAAACTTGACAATGTTGAAATTAAGCCAATTAATAACCCTACAATGTCCTCTAAGTGTTTAAGTGAAAGGAAAATTTCCACGCCTCTCGCTTTCAATTAAAAGCTAGAAATGATTAAGCTTAGTGAGAGAGGCATGTCAAAAACGGAGATAGTCCAAAAACTTCTTGTGCCAAGGAGTTAGACAAGTTGTATGTGCAAAATAAATTTCTTGAGGCAAATTAAAAATTCTCCTCCAGTGAGCACACAAGTGATAGGATAGTAAAACAGCCTTATTGCTGAGTAGAGAAAGTGTGAGTACTCAGTATAGAAAATCAAACCAGCCACAACATTCCCTTAAGCCAAAGCCTAATTCAGAGCAAGGCCCTAACTCTCTCCAATTCCATGAAGGCTGAGATAGGGGAGGAAGCTGCAGAAGAAAAGTTGGAAGCTAATAGAGGTTAGTTCAAGAGGTTAAGGAAAGAATCCAACTCATAACATAAAAGTGTGAGGTGAAACAGCAACTGCTGATGTAGAAGCTGCAGGAAATTATCCAGAAGATCTATCTAAGATCATCAATGAAAGTGGCCACAGTAAACAACAGATTCTCAGTATAGACAATAGACAAAACGGCCTGATAATTGCAAGAAGATGCTTTCTAGGACTTTTGTAGCTGGAGAGGAAAAATCAACACCTGGCTTCAAATCTTCACAGACAGGCTAGGTCTCTTATGTGTATTAGGAGTCAATTCAGCTGGTGACTTTAAGTTGAAGCTAATGCTTATTTACCAGTCTGAAAATGCTGGGGCCCTTACAAATTATGATAGATCTTTTCTGCCTGTGTTCTGTAAGTGGAACAACAGAGCCTGATGACAGCACATCTGTTTATATTACGGTTTACAGACTATTTTAAGACTACTGTTGAGAAAAAAATTCTTTACAAAATCATACTGTCTATTGACAATGTACCGGTACCTGGTAACCCAAGAGCTCTGGTGAAGATGGCAAGGAGATAATGTTGTTAATGTTAACATGCCTGTTAACAAAACATCCACTCATCAGTGTGTGGATCAAAGAATAATTTCAACTTTTAAGTCTTATTATTATTATTATTATCATCATTATTATTTTTAGAGACAGAGTCTCAACTTTATTGCCCTTGGTAGAGTACTATGACGTCACAGCTCACAGCAACCTCAACCTCCTGGGCTTAAACAATTCTCTTGCCTCAGCCTCCCAAGTAGCTGGGACTATAGGCAGCCGCCAGAACACCTGGCTAATTTTTTATTGTAGTTTCGCCAGGGCCAGGTTTGAACCCACCACCCTCGGTATATAGGGCTGGCACCTTACCCACTGAACACAGGGTTAGGGTTAGGGTTAGGGTTAGGGTTAGGGTCAGGGTCTTATTATTAAAGAAATACATTTTTGGACTAGGTGGTTCATGCATGTCTATAATTTTAGCACTCTGAGAGGCTAAGGTGGGTGGATTGCTTGAGCTCAGGAGTTCAAGACCAGCCTGAGCAAGAACAAGACACTGTCTCTACCAAAAATAGAAAAACTGAGGCAAAAGAAGATCACTTGAGCCAAAGAGATTGAAATTGCTGTGAACAATGATGATGCCATAGCACTCTACCTTTGACGGAATGATGGAGTGAGACTCTGTCAAAAAAAAAAAAAAAAAAGAAAGAAAGAAAAAGAAATACATGTTGTAAGGCTATAGCTGACATAGATAGTGATTCTTCTGATAAAGTCAGGTAAAGTAAATTGAAATGAAAACTTCTGGAAAAGATTCACCATTCTAGATGCCATTAACAATATTTATGATTCTGGGCACGGTGGCTCATGCCTGTAATCCTAGCACTCTGGGAAGTTGAGGTGGTAGATCACCTGAGCTCAGCAGTTTAAGACCAGCCTAGCAAGAGTGAGACTCCATCTTTAAAAAAATAGCTGGACATTGTGGCAGGCACCTGTAGTCCAAGCTACTTGGGAGGCTAAGGCAAGAGGATCACTTGAGCCCAAGAGTTTGAGGTTGCTGTGAACTGTGATGCCATAGCACTCTACCAAGGGCAACAAAGTGAGAGTCTGTCTCAAACAAAAAAATAATATTTATGATTCATGAGATAATATCAAAATATCAACATTAACAAGAGTTTGGAAGAAGTGTATTCTGATTCTCATGGGTGACTTAGAGTAGTTCAAGACTTCTGTCTAGGAAGTAACTGAAGATGTGGCAATAGCAAAAGAACTAGAATTAGAAGTGGAGCCTGAAGATGTGACTGAATTGCTACAATCTCATGAAAAAACCTGAGCAGATGAGTTGCTTCTTATGGGTAACCAAAGAAAGTAGTTGCTTGAGATGGAGTCTCCTCCTGGTGAAGATGCCGTCAATATTGTTGAAATGACAACAAAGGACACAGAATATTTCATAAACTTAACTGATAAAGAAGCAGCAGGGTTTGAAAGGATTGCCTCCAACTTTAAAATAAATTCTACTGTGGGTAAAATGTTATCAAGCAGCATCACATTCTACAGAGAAATCTTTTGTGAAAAGAAGGATGGATCAGTGAGGCAAACTCCGTTGTTGCCTTATTTCAAGAAATTGCCAGAGTCACTCCAGCCTTCAGCAACCAACACCTTGGTCAGTCAACAGCATCAACATTAAGGCTAGACCCACTAAAGGCTCAGATGATCATTAAATAGCATTTTTAGCAATGAGGTATATTTTAATTAAGGTGTGTGTATTCTTTTAGACATAACACTTACTGCACACTTAGTAGACTACAGTATAGTATAAAGATAACTTTTATATGCACTAAAAACCAAAAAAATTGTGTGAGTTGCTTTATTGTGGTATTCACCTTATTGCGATGATCTGGAACTGAATCTGCAATCTCTCTGAGGTTTGCCTATACAGCATAGACTGTAGGACCAAGGAATGACAGAGTGGGAGAGCATGAGATTTTGTCATTCAACTCAGGAGAGCATGCAATTTAAAACATGGTTGATTGGCTCGGCGCCTGTAGCACAGTGGTTATGGCACCAGCCGCATATGCTGAGGCTGGAGGGTTCAAACCCATCCCAGGCCTACCAAACAACAATGACGACTACAACCAAAAAATAGCTGGGCATTGTGGTGGGCACCTGTAGCCCCAGCTACTGGGGAAGCTGAGGCAAGAGAATCACTTGAACTTGAGAGTTTCAGGTTGCTGTGAGCTGTGACAGCACATCACTCTAGCTAGTGTGACATAGGGAGACTCTGTCTCAAAAAAAGAAAAAAAAATTCATTTCTGAAATTTTCCATTTAATATTTTTGAGCCGCAGTTGATGATGGGTAACAACCACAAAAACCAAAACATTGTATAATGGGGGACTCTTATATGCAAATTGGTCTACATCAGAGCATTCTCTGCTTTTACTGAGGTCAACTCACACTCTGATAAAGGAATCTGAATTTGTTTTCAAATCAATGACATTCTCACCTAGGCTATGAGGAGGCTCCTTAGCCTATGGCTTTTAAACCAGCATTTTGCAGCATTTTGCAAGCATGTTTCATTATTGTGGCTTGGGATTGTGACTGTGATAGTTAGTTTATGGCAATTTAGCTAGTTTAGAGTACCCAGTTATTTAATCAAATACTAATCTAAGCGTTGCTTTGAACGTGAGGCAAGGAAGGCACCCAGGGAGCAAAACCATAAGCAGACACTTCCTCTCAGGGGCCAACCCTTCACTTTCAGGACCCGGAGAGTGAGGCATTTTGTACCATAGATGCCTGTTGAGCACAATGAGACTACTCACTCCTCAATGCTCACCCACTCTCTCTTGATAACCCCAGTCAAAAACAATCACTTATCCTATGTGCTGCCTTAACACTTTGCTTACTTTTCTATTAACTAAAGCACTTGTTTCAAAAGCCAACATTATCCTTGACTTGTATCATTCTTTCATACCCCACACTCAACCCATCAAGAAATCTAACATATAAATGACTGTGCCTTAATAATGTGGTCTGACCAGGTCTGACCACTTCTCATTCCCTGCACAGCTGCCACCCTGCTCAGAGCCACCTGGACTATTAACAATGGCCTCCCTGTTTCCACTCAGCTGCCCCCACCCACATCCCCCAACACTCTATACTTCACAAAGCAGTCACATCACTACCCTGGCAACCCTCCAAATAGATCTCCATGTCATTTAGAATAAAAGCCAATCTCCTTACCAAGGCTTGAGTGATCCTCCTTGAGCCTGGCCGATTTCGCCAACCTGATTTCTAACACATTCTCTCTCTCTCAGCTCCAGACACATTGCCCTCCCCTGAGTTCCTTCAAGCTCTTTCAGTTGACTCTGCCCGGAAATCTGTTCACTCAGAAAATAACACATTTCACTTAATTTTTTCTTTTTTATTGAGACAGAGTCTCACTATGTCACCCTGGGTAGAGTGCTGTGGCATACAGCTCACAGCAACTTCAAACTCTTGGGCTTCAGTGATTCTCTGGCCTCAGCTTCCCAAGTAGCTGAGAATACAGGTGCCTGCCCACATCACCTGGCTATTTTTTTGTGGCAGTTGTCATTGCTATTTAGCTGGCCCCAGCCAGGTTCAAACCCACCAGCCTGGTGTAAATGACTGGCGCCCTACCCACTGAGCTACGGATACCACCCCATTTCGCTTAATTTTTTTCATTTCTCTGCTTCAGCAGCACTTTCTTAGACAGGCTTTCCCTGACCATGCTATATAAAGAGCACCCTCACCACTGCTTTACACAACTTTATTCTGTTTTGTTTGTGTTATGTCTTCAGCACTTAGAACAGTAACTTGCATAGGGAAAGAGCAAAATAAATAATCATTGAATGTATAGATGGATGGGTAGGTGGATGGATGGGCAGATGGCAGGATGGACAAATGGATGGAAGGGTAGATGGATAGGTGGATGGATGGATAGATGGGTGGATAGAAGGATGGGTGGACAGATAAATGGATGGAAGGTTGGATGGATAGATGGATGGATGGACAGACGGATGGGTGGGTGGATGGGTAGGTGGGTGGATGGACGGGAGGATGGATAAATAGATGGAAGGGTGGATGGATAGATGGAATGGATGGGTAGGTGGATGAATGGACGGATGGATGGATGGATAGATGGATAGACGGATGGATTGGTTCTGATTGGTTTTCTGGCTCTTGGTTTACATTATTGCCTTACGCATAGAATTGCAAATCTCTGTGATAACTGTCAAGCTCTCACTCTGCATTACAGTCTCAAGGCACTGGGCACAATCTTTTGCATTCCATATGTATCAGAAAATATTTGGGCTGGGCATGGTGCCTCAGGACTGTAATTCTAGCACTCTGGGAGGCTGAGGCATGTGGATTGCCTGAGTTCACAAGTTCAAGACTGGCCTGAGCCAGAGTGAAACCTTATCTCTAAAAAAAAACATATATCCAGGCGTTGTGGCAGGTGCCTATAGTCCCAGCTATTTGGGAAGCTGAGGCAAGAGAATCACTTGAGCCCAAGAGTTTGAGATTGCCGTGAGCTGTGATGCCACAGCACTCTACCAAAGGTGACATAGTGAGACTCTGTCTCAATAAAAAAAAAATTGTTAAACTGAATCAAATCTACCTTCTTACAGCTTATCCCCCCTTATCCACCACACATAATTCTACAAGATTAAGCCACCTAAAATGCAGATTTAATCACATCTCCTCTACTGTAAATCCTCCAAGGAATTATTTTCATGAATTTTGTCATGAAACCATTGTTTCGGGAAATCTTCTATATTAAGCACAGATAAAGTCTTGTATATATTAGGTATTAAGAAGCATGCATGTTACTTAATCCTTGCAAATATCCTATGAGACAAGTAATAATACTCTTCCCACATGACGGGTGAGAAAACAGCCTCAAAGAGATTCAATATTTTCTCCAGGGTCAGTCTCTTAATAAGTATCTAATAAGTACCTGATCTATCTGATTCCAAGACTGCAGCTATTTATATTACATTTTACTGTAATATACCTGGTATTCAAAGTCTTACACAATATGGTCCTTGTCTATCTTTTCAGTATTACTCTTCTACTATAGCCAGAAATTATTATTAAATTTTAGAAGTATAATATACACTTCCAATGAAATTTATGTAAATAGTAAAACAGGAGAAGTAATTGGTCAATCACAAGGAAATAATGTTTTTGTTGTTTTGTTTTGGAGACAGAGTCTTACCTCATCACTCTTGGTAGAGTGCTGTGACATCATAGCTCACAGCAACCTCAAACTCTTGGCTTAATCTATTTCTCTTACCTCAGCTTGGACTACAGGCACCTGCCACAATGCCCAGCTATTTTTAGAGATGAGGTCTTGCTCTGGCTCTGCCTGATCTCGAACCTGTGAGCTCAGGCAATCCACCTGCCTTGGCCTCCCAGAGTGCTGGGATTACAAGTGTGAGCCACCGCACCCGGCCTCACAGGGAAATAATTTAAAAGAATTTTAAAGAAAATTATAATTTACTCCATGAAATATCCATAGCAACTGCAAATAATATCTACATGCCTACTCTGAAATGCATTAACCAAAAAGACAAATTGACCAACAGATAGAACAAGAGATGTGATAGAGCAGTTATAGTAAGATGTTAATTATATCTAAGTATCTAAGTGATGAGAACATGGGTGTTCACAGTAAAACGTTTTTGACTCTTGTGTATGCTTCAAATTTTTAAAATAAAACCATAGGAAAAATTATTGAGTAATAAGAAAAATTCTTAAAATAAAATAATATATTTTAAATGCATGAGAAAATTGTATGTAAAATTATTACAAATGTGTAAAAAGAGACTGTCTCCCCACCTCCTGCCAAAAAGAAATAAAAAAACTAAAGGAAATTTACTAAATTATTAAGAGTAGCTGTATAATAGTAGCCATGAGTAACTTTTTTCTTTTTTATACTTTTTAGCATTTTACAAATATGTAATGGCCATGGGCATGTTATCTAATTCAAGTAAAGTTTTTTTTTTTAATGCACAGCGTATTGCACTTTCCAATCCTATAGAGGATGGGAATCAATGCACAGAGGCAGGTAAGTAAAATGGAGAATTGGCCCTAAGACTGCCTCCCTGCTATGAGGTACTTATAGGACTACCTACCCATCTTACCAAGAGGTCTCTCTTATTAAAGTATAAATATTTTCATATTTGTCTTGATAAAAAAGGCCATTTCTAGTGAAATTCTGTTTACACCCTCTAGGTCCTATTGCTTCGAGCTGAGTCATCTCCACAGAGCCCTTGACAGCAACCAACCATTATTTATTATCTGCCCTGTGTGTTAGTGGAGCCTCACATGCATGTGGAGTAGATGATTTGGTAAATATATCTAGAGGCTTTTCGCAAGCATATTCCTGGAATTCAGGCTCCCTACTGTTAACATAAATAGGTTCTCTACACCAGCACTCCAGAATGGAGTTGGGCTTTGGAGCTGGGGTCAAGGCTAGGGTCAATCAGCAGGAGTCTTATAAAACCCCAGAGGCTTACATTTCAATGCAAAGTAAGTGGTTTTTTTAATGTAAAAGTAAGTGTTTGCAGATTCTTGAAACAAACAAACAAATGTAACCTAGCATCTTTTTTGCAGGTAAGGAATAGGAAGTGTCCGTTAAAAAAAAAAAAAAAAAAAAATGTGGGGGGAAGGAAAAGCAGAGAGAGGGAAGGAGGGAGGGGGTGGGGCCTTGGTGTGTGCCACACCTTCTGGGGGCGAGGCATGATTGGAAGAGGGACTTTACCTAACAAATGCAATCAGTGTAACCTGGCTTATTGTACCCTCTATGAATCCCCAACAATAAAAAAAGAAAAAAAGAAAGAAAAAAAAAAAAATCTCTCCAGCTGTTATCAAGTGGTAAAACCATAATGAAATAAAACACTAGGCCTTATTTAATAACTAGGTAACTGTTTAAGGCTTAACTATTGTTTCTTTTTTTTTTAAATCTTCAAAAAAATTTTTTATTAAATCATAAACACATAGATCATGTATACTTTAATGAACAAATTTAAGCACAAAAATTGTTTTTGAAGGCAGCATTTTGAAGAAAACTCTGGAGAATCAAAAGACTATAAAATTAATACCAAAGTATTGAGTTTCAGTTATGTACTTGGCATCATTTCAGTGTTTTAGTAAAATACACATTTACGTGTAATTGCAGTAGTTCGAGTTACTTAAAAATATATATATATTCTGTATATTTAACATGTATAAAAAATCATGTAAGTTCTAAGTAAAATCAGCATTAGTAAAATAATGAGGTTTCATATGGATTACCAAATATACATTTAATGTACAAATGCAGACTCACAGCACTTTTAAGTCCCCAAAGGAATTCACATTGCCCAAGTTGAGTTTTCAGAACATAGTCCTACATGATCCTCCATTAAAAACGTATTCTAGGCAAGGCACAGTGGCCTACTTACATTTGTAATCCCAGCATTTTGGGAGGATCTCTTGAGGTGAGGAGTTCAAGACTAGCCTGGGCAGCATAGTGAGACCCTGTCTTCAAAAAAAGAAGAAAGGTTTTCTATAGTCAAATAGCTTTTGGAAATGGCATTAGCATGTACTTTACCCTCATCTTAAAAGCCCACAATTCAAATAGTCATATTAAAGGCTGCAAGAAATTCTGCCATAAGTACCCGATATAACTTTGTTTAATACAATGGTTATGAAATACACATGACTATAGAAACCTCCCTTTTGATTAATATCTATTAACATGTTGTAAAACCTCTGGGAAACACTGTTCTAGACCATTGTCCTATTCACATTTATAGGAAAAGAAGACATAAGGATAAATTGATTTGCTTAAGGAAACAGTCCTTTATTTATTTAGAGAAACTCATAAGTAAGTAAGCTATGATGTATTTTTAAAATCAACTAAAATTTTTTTCCCCTTAAAACTTTGTTTCAAATTGTCAGTGACTGTAGGCAAAAAATAACCTAGACTTGTCTTGTTTTCTGCAGGTAGACTTTTGGTAAAAATATAGTGCACATTCCAGTCCGTGACTCTTCTCTTGGATTATGTAAGTCAAATAACTCAGCATCTGATGTAAATTGAACTATTTTGAGGGAGGGGTAAGCTACCTGTTAATAACCTAACTGTGGAAATATCATTGTAAGTAATCTTTTCAAGATTCTGGAGAGTTTCCACTACGATAGAGTTTCCAAAGTCTTCCCTGATAACTCCTATTCATAGTGATTTAGCCCTTCTCTGATTAAAAGGTAATCAAATTCTATCTTCTATTGTTATTTACCTGCCTTGTGTGTGTGTCTAATCTTCCTAAGCAGATTGCAAGCTCCTAGAAAGCTAGAACTAATTCTTACATTTCCTTTGAGACATAGTAGACATATAATAGATTCTGAAGAAATACTTTGGAAAGGCTTAAAAATGACCAATTGAATGAAATAAGGAGAAAGAGTCAGCAAGAATTATAATAGGATAGGAGCCCAGGCATCTACTATCTTTCTACCTTCAGTGCAGAAATCTCCCTCCCTCTCAGCTTATATGGCTGACAATATGCTCTTGGCACTCGGTCTAGGGGACCACAGTAAAGTAGAGTACCATTGCTCAAGAGATACTGCCCAATCTTGTCAGCGTTCCAGCAAATCAATGAGAAGCTCATCAGATCAGCAGGATAAGTACGTGTCATGCCCAAAACCTTTTTGGAGATCACATAGGGCTTACTCAATAACAGAATGAAAGCCTGGTTTTGTTTCCATTTGTTTGGCCTCTGATTAATTAGGTACATTCCCTAAAAATACAAAGCAGCTGCTTTTTTGACACTCCATTAAACGATCTTCCTCAAGGAGAAGTTAATCCCAGAGTAGGATCAATTCTAATTATTGTTTTGCCTTTTGTGCAGCAAGACCCTACAGGAGTTGAAGAGGAAGAAAGGATGCTCCCTATCCCTCCTCATTGCTGATGATTCAGGCCAACTGTGGTGAGAGCACAAGCTCTGTACTAACAAACCCACCACCCTCAAAGTAGGATCCACTGTTCCCAGGAATTACTGGAAACAGTGGATCCCACTGTTGGGATGTTGTACTGTTGTTACACGTACATCTTCTAATCGTTTTGCCTACCAACAAGTTGCTAAGTGTTGGATTGTGCAGGCACCACATTCTCAGTACTGCTTTAGGCATGGTGGGGTTATAGATATAGGGAGGTACTAGTTGCTCCCTTTGAGGAATCTGCAGTCTAATAAAGTGAGATAAGACTACCATTGAATATAGCTGTGAACAATACAAGACTGTGAACATGATCCAATGCTGACTTAGGGCCTTGAACTTTAATTGCAATAGAAATTTAGTGACGAGGGAAAGTCATTGGGTGTTTCAGTTGTAAAACTACACAGAAGACTTCATGAAGGAAATATAACAGAAGCTGAACATTGAAAGAGGCAGAATTTGAGGCAAAGGACAGGCTGTCCTTTTCATTTTCAGGCAATATTGTTGTGTTAATTCTTTGAGATGCCCCAAATTCTCGATTGCTACAAGGCAGAAGGTACACATTTTCAAACACATTTCCACTGGACCATTATGTTTTTGTTTGTTTTTTTTTATTGCAGAGCACTTACCTAGTGAACTGGGGTATTACTTTTTAAAAATAATCTTTAATATATGGTTATTTTAATGACCTATAAATAAAGGTCCTCAACTTTCCATTACCTTTTTGGCATGGTCAGGCCTAATTTGACTCATTCGTTATAGAATTATAAATTACAAGGATAAATGAATCACAAATTTTAAAAAAGTGCATACTTTGTGCTAGGCCCTGTGTTAGGTGCTGGGGATAAAAATGGCGCGTAAGTAATCAAGATGCCTGTCAAGTTGAAATGTGATGGTAGAGGCAGACATGAAGAATACCATGATTATAATTATAGTATATGTCATCAAAGAAAAATATAGAGAGCTACAAAAGCATGAATCAGAGACCAAATTTAGATTAGCAAGGCAGTGACAAATTCTTCAGGAATTGATAATTTAGACTGACACAAAGTTTATAAGAGTTAGAGGTAGGGGAGACAGGAATAGAGTATTCTAGTAACAGTAAGACAACTAATGTGCTTGTAGGGTGAAGTAAGATAAGCCTAGACAAATAAGTAGAGCTGGGTCATACTTATCTATATTATAAATAAATTACAAATTATTGCAAGCTGAAATAGTCATAGGGCATTTAACTTTTATCCTTTTATTGTAATCTACAGAAGAATTAAATTTATGATAAAAGCAATTTGAAAAGATAAACTTAAAACAGAAATGCCTTATTATTTCATTCCATGCCGCCTTTCACGCAGTAGACATATATAAGATACAAATAGAACTTTAAAATTCTAGCTAAAGTGATTATCTCTATAATTATGAAATAGAAGAATCAGTCCCTCAGAAGGGACATAGTAAAATAATTAGGTGCATGAAATTTTAGAACCAAACTTTCTGGATTTGAATTCCAGCTCGCTTCAAACTAGCTAAGTAAAATTGAGCCTCAATTTTCCTAAAATGGGGATGGATTGGCCAGGCATGGTGACTCATACCTATAATCCCAGCACTCTGTGAGGCCAAGATGGGAAGATCACCTGAGCTCATGAGTTCAAGACCAGCCTGAGCAAGAGCAAGACCCCATCTCTAACAAAAAAAAAAAAAAAAAAAAAAAATAGCTGAGCATTGTGGCAGGTACCTGTAGTCCCAGATACTCAGGAGGCTGAGGCAAGAGGATTGCTTGAGCCTAAGAGTCTGAGGTTGCTGTGAGCTATGACACCATGGCACTCTACCAGGGGCAACAAAGTGAGATTGTCTCAAAAAAAAAAAAAAATGGGGATGGATTATAATCAATACTGTAATGGATTGAGTGGCAGGTCTATTTTTCACAGTATTTTTGTTGTTAGTTTTATTTTCTTTGTTTGTTTTTGTGATTTTTTAAAAATGAATTTTCAGTATGGTCTTGAACTCCTGGGCTCAAGGAGTCCTCCTGACTTAACTTTTTGAGTAGCCAGGACTATAGGTACAAGCCTCCATACGATATATACCGTTGTCTACTAGGTATATATCCAGAAGGCCAAAAATCACATTATAACAAAAATATTTGTACCAGAATGTTTATTGCAGCCCAATTCATAATCTAAGTCATGGAAGAAGCCTAAGTGCCCATCGACCCATGAATGGATTAATAAATTGTGGTATATGTACACCATGGAATATTATGCAGCCTTTAAAAAGATGGAGATTTTACCTCTTTCATGTTTACATGGATGGAGCTGGAACATATTCTTTGTAGCAAAGTATCTCAAGAATGGAAGAAAAAGTGTCCAATGTACTCAGCCCTACTAATGAAACCAATATGAAAGCTATAACCCAATTATAGCCCAAGAATATGGGGAAAGAAGATAGGGAGGGGAGGGGAGGGGAGGGGAGAGGATGCGTGGAGGAGGGTAAATGGTGGGACCACACCTACGGTGCATCTTACAAGGGTACATGTGAAATTTACTAAATGTAGAATATAAATGTCTTTTACACAATACCTAAGAAAATACCATGAAGGTTATGTTAACCAGTTAGATGAAAATATTTCAAATTGTATATAAAACCAGCACATTGTACCCCATGATTGCATTAATGTACACAGCCATGATTTAATTAAAAAAAAAAATACTGTGATGTTTCAAAAAACAAAATCAAGAAAGTGAATAAAACTCATAGAATGGGGGGGAAAAATTCCAATCATACGTCATTAAAAAAGTTTGGAGACAGACTGTGTGACGGTCCATTATTTCACTTCTTTAAAAAACACAGTCAACAGCATCCTTTCTGATTTCACCTGTGCAAGTTTCAAGTTGCTCCACTTATCAGTGTTGCTGGGAGCGCTTCATTTGTTTCTCTCTGTGCAGATTTTGTTTTTTAATTTTTGTGTAGCTCAAAACTTTTACAATGATCACATGTACATTTTATAAAGGACTTGAATATAGAATGTATTTAAAAATACTGCAATATAAAAAGATAAATGATCAATTGAAAAAGGAGAAAATAATCTGAACAGACATTTCCCCAAATATATATATACAGATGGCCAATAAGCACATGAAAAGATGTTTAATATCCTTAGTCATCAGGGAAATGTAAATTAAAATCACATTAAGTACCAATTCATAACAACTAATATGCCTAAAATTAAAAAATAAATAATAAGTGTTGGTCAGGATATGGAGAAATTAGAACCCTGACACACTGCGGGTGGGAATATAAAATGGTGCAACTATTTTGAAAAACAGTCTGATAGTTGTTTAGGCATTGTTATGGTTTGCATATTTGTCCCCTCTAAATCTCAATGTTAAAATTTGAATCTCCAATATTGGACATAAACACTTAACTAGCCTTCCCACACTGCTGGGATAACCCCTTTGGGACCTCCCTGGTTTTGGAAGAGCAACACTGATCCTTTGACAAAGCAGAGGCAAACCTGGGCTTAAGGCACCACCTAGAGCTTAAAAGGAAGCAGTGACCTAGCAGTAAAGAACCTCTAAAAAATATCCCATGAAAACCAAGACAAGCCAGAGAAGATTAGAATAAATAACGAATCCTTCAATGCAAAAATGTAATCTATATTCACAAAAACAACATCAAATAGGGAGTCATGGTCTCCCCAAACAGACAAAGCAAGGAACCAAGAACTATTCCTAATAAGATAGCAATCAAAATAGTAGTTTTAAGGAAATTCAGTGATAAGGTAACATAGAAAAACAATTTAGAAATTTATCAGAGAAATGTAACAAAAAGATTGAAATAATTTTTCAGACCCAGAAATACTAGAACTTACACATACATTTGATGAACTAAAAAATTTATTAGAGGATCAGGTGTTATGGCTCACATCTATAATCTGAGCACGTTGGAAGGCTGAGGAAGGAGGATTGCTTGAGCTCAGGAGTTTGATGCTGCAGTGAGTTATGACAACACCACTGCACTCTAGCCCTTTAGCCTGGGCAACAGAGCAAGGGCCTCTCTTTTAAAAAATAAATAAATAAAAATTTAAAAATTTAAATTAAAACTTAATTAAAGGCTTGGCACCTGTGACTCAAGCGGCTAGGAGCCAGCCACATACACCTGAGCTGGCAGGTGCGAATCCAGCCTGGGCCTGCCAAACAACAATGATGGCTGCAACCAAAACATAGGTGGGCATTGTGGTGGGCATCACAAAGTAGTCCTAGCTACTTGGGAGGTGGAGGCAGGAGAATCGCTTGAGCCCAGGAGTTGGAGGTTGCTGTGAGCTGTGATGCCACAGCACTCTACCCAGGGTTACAGCTTGAGGCTCTGTCTCAAAAATAAATAAATAAATAAATAAGTAAATATTCATTAGAGGCTCTCAATAACAAGATGAATCAAGCAGAGGAAAGAATCAGTGACCTGGAAAACAGGCTATTTGGAAATACACAGTTGGAGGGGGAAAAAAAGAATGAAAAGAAACAAGAATAACCTATCTTATTTCCATATCCTATAAGATATGGAAAATTATCTCAAAAGACAAAACCTAAGAGTTATTGGCATTCAAGAGGGAGTTGAACAAGAGGTAGAAAGCTTATTCAAAGAAATAATAACAGAAAATTTCTAAAACCTGAGAAAGACATAAAAATATATATCTGAGTTCAGTTAGATCAGAGAACAACAAATAGATTTGATCCAAGTAAGACTACCCCAAGGAATATAATATTCAGACTCTCTCTCTTTTTTTTTTTTTTTTTTTTTTTTGAGACAGATTCTCACTTTCTAGCCCTTGGTAGAGTGCCGTGGCATCACAGCTCACAGCAACCTCCAACTGCTGGGCCTAGGTGATTCTCTTGCCTCAGCCTCCCAAGTAGCTGGGACTTACAGAGTCCTGCCAGAATGCCCTGCTATTTTTTGTTTCAGTTTGGCCAGGGCCGGGTTCGAACCCACCATCCTTGTTATGTGGGGCCAGTGCCCTACTCACTGAGCCACAGGAGCTGCCCATAATATTCAGACTCTTAAAGATGAAGGACAAAGAGAGAATTCTAAAAGCAGCAAGAGAAAAGAATCAATGACTACATATAAAGGAGCTTCAATTTGTCTGACAACAGACTTCTTGACAGATACTATCCAAGTCAGAAGAGAGTGGAATTACATTTTCAAAGTGCTAAAAGAAACAAAAGAGCCATCCAAGAATATTGTGTCCACCAAATTATTCTTCAAATACCAACGAAAAATTGTCTTTTCTAGTCAAAAGCTGAGAAAATTTTCTACCACTGTACTGGTTTTATAAGAAATGCTAAAGGGAGCTCTTCAATTTTTTTAATCTAAAAGAAAAAACATTAACATGCAAAAAAAAAAAAAAAAAAAAAGAGAGAGAGAGAGAGAAAACAAAGAGAAAAACATTTGAAGGTATAAAACCCACTGGGAAAAATAAATATACAGACAAACCCAGAATACTCTAAGGCTGTAATTGTGGTGTGTAATCTACTTGTAATTCTAGTATGAAGCCGCAAAGACAAATTTATCAAAATCAACAATAGCTACAGGTACATGTTAAAAGATGGGTAATAAAAATATATGTAAGTAGAGATAACTAAAAGTCAAAATGTGGAGAGTTGAAGTTAAAGTGTAGAAATTTTTGCTTTTCATTTTTTTCTTTGTTTCTATTCATGTCTCATTTCTTTGTGATCTGTGATAAGTGGTCTTCTCTTTAAAATAGCTTGTTATATCTATAAGAGTTTTTATAAGCCTCCTGATAATTATGACACAAAAACTATAATAGGTTCACTAAAAATAAAAGGTAACTAATTAAAACATACTGCTAGAGAAAATCACTTATCCACAAGGGAAGACAGTAAGAAAGGAAGAAAGGAAAAGAATAATTTAGAAAACAACCAGATAGACTCGGCACCCATAGCTTAGTGGTTAGGGCACCAGCCACAAGCACCAGGACTCATGGATTCGAATCCAGCCAGGACCTACTAAACATCAATGACAATAATAACAAAAAAATAGCCAAGCATTGTGGCAGGTGCCTATAGTCCCAGCTACTTGGGAAGTTAAGGCAAGAGAATCTCTTAAACCCAAGAGTTTGAAGTTGCTGTGAGCTGTGATGCCACTGCACTCTACCAAGGGTGACATAGTCTGTCTCAAAAAAAAAAAAAGAAAGAAAAGAAAAAAACATAACAAGCAACAAAATGGCAGTTAAAAGTCTTTACTTACCAATAATAAAATAAATATGAATGGATTCAATTCTCCAATTAAAAGGGAAAGGGTGGCTGAATGGAAAAAACAAACACTGAACTATATGATACCGACAAGAAACTAATCTCACCTATAAAGACACTTGTAGACTGAAAATGAAGGGGTGGGAAAAGATATTACATATAACTAGAAACCAAAAAGGAAGCAGAATTAGCTACATTTCTATATATCAGGTAAAATAAATCATAAATCAAAGACTGTAGAGGAAGGCAAAGAAAGTCACTACAGAATGATAAAGGGGTTGATTCAGCAAGAGGATATAATAATTATAAATGTGCATCCAACACTGGCGCTCCCAAGTATATAAAGCAAGCACTGATAGGTCTAAAGGAAGAGACAGTCTGCAATACACACTAGACCTGACAGCCTTTAATTTAGATTTAACCACCTCGTCCAACTGCTGCAGAATATATTAATACATTCTTTTTATCAGCACATGAAACATTCTCTAGAATAGACCACTTCTAGGACCACAAAACAATCTGAAAAACATTTTAAAAAGTAGAAATCATATTAAGTATCTTTTTTGACACTAAAAGTCAATAACAAGAGCAACCTCAGAAACTTCACAAACACATAGAAATAAATCAAGATGCTCAATTAGGCTCAGTGCCTGTGGCTCATGTGGCTCAGGCACCAGCCACATATACCTGAGCTGGTGGGTTCGAATCCAGCCCGGGCCTGCCAAACAACAATGACCGCTACAACTAAAAAATAGCCAGGTGTTGTGGTAGGTGCCTGTAGTCCCAGCTACTTGGGAGGCGTAGGCAGGAAAATCGCTTGAGCCCAGGAGTTGGAGGTTGCTGTGAATTATAATGCGGTGGCACTCTATCCAGGGTGACAGCTTGGTGCTCTGTCTCAAAATAAAATAAATAAATAAATAAAATGCCTCAATGGACCAAAAAAAAAAAAAAAAAAGCTCAATTAATCAAGATGACCAATGAGTCAATGAGATTAAAAAAGAATTTTTTTTTTTTTTTTGCAGTTTTGGCCGGGGCTGGGCTTGAAGCCACCATTCCTGGTATATGGGGCCGGCGGCCTACTCCTTGATCCACAGGCACCACTCTGAAATTTTTTTTTTTTTTTTTTTTTGAGATAGAGTCTCAAGTTGTTGCCCTCGAACTTTTGGGCTTAAGCAATTCTCCTACCTCAGCCTCCCAAGTAGTTGGGACTGCAGGTGCCCACCACAATGCCCAGCTACTGTTTTTGTTGTTGTTGCAGTTGTCATTGTTGGTTTAGCTGGCCCAGGCCGGATTCAAACCTGCCAGCCTTGGTGTATGTGTCCGGCGCCGCCAAGAAGGAAATTTGTTAAATTCTTGAAACAAGTAAAAATGAAAATACAACATACTCAAATCTATGGGAAACAGAAAAAGCAGTACTAAGAGGAAATTTTGTAGCAATAAATTCTTATATCAGAAAAGTAGAAAGACTTCAAATGAACAACCTAACAGTGCACCTCAGGGAACTACAAAAGCAAGAACAAACCAAATGCAAAATTAGCAGGAAAAAAATAATACAGATCAAATAAGGAAAAAGTAAAATTAAAATTAGAAATACAGAAGATAAATGAAATGAAAATTTGTTTTTTGAAAAAACAAACTATCAACAAATATTTGGCTAGAATTTTTAAAAAGATGGCTGGGCACAGTGGTTTATGCCTGTAATCCTAGCACTTTGGTAAGCCAAAGTAGAAGGATTGCTTGAGGTCAGGAGTTCAAGACCAGCCTGAGCAAGAGTGAAACCCCCATCTCTACAAAAACTAGAAAAATTAGACAGGTATGTTGGTATGTATCTGTACTACCTGGAAGGCTGAGGCAGGAAGATCTCTTCAGCCCAGGAGATTGAGGTTGAAGTGAGCTATGATCACATCACTACACTCTATCTGGAGAGACAGAGCAAGACTCTGTCTCAAGGAAGAAGAAGGAGGAGGGGGAAAGACTCAAATAATAACTCAGAAACAAAAAAGGAGGTGTAACAACTGAGGCCAAAGGAATACTGAAAATCATTAGCGATTTTTATGAGTAATTACATATCGATAAATCGGAAAACTTAGAAGAAATGGATAAATTCCTAGATACAAATAACCTTCCAAAATTGAGCTGTTTTGTTGTTTTTCTATTAGATTCATATTAGTATTGAGTACATTGGATACTTGCATTTCCTTTCTTCTGTTACTTTACTAGGAAGAATGTGTTTCAACTCCATCCAGATACATACAAAAGATATAAAGCTACCATCTTTTTTATAGCTGAACAGTATTCCATGGTATACATATAGCACAGTATATTAATTCATTCATGGGTTGATGGGCACTTGGGTTGCTACCATGTCTTAGCAATTGTGAATTGAGCTGCAATAAACATTCTAATGAAAATGTCCTTGTATAACCGGGGGTTGTGGCAGGTGCCTGTAGTCCCAGCAACTCAGAAGGCTGAGGCAAGAGAATCACCTAAGCCCAAGAGCTGGAGTTGCTTAGGAATGATTTGCATTCCTTTGATGATTAGGGACGATGAGCATTTTTTCACGTGTTTGTGGGCCATTCACCTTAGGTATGAATAATTTTGATAAAAGTGAAAGTAAAGAGGTTTCTACTGATGCTGTGGAGGATAAAATAATGAACAAGATTCAGTGCTTAAAACTAATTATTGTCAAGTTGGGGGAAGCAAGAGACTCAGCTACTGTGAGTAAGGGTGAATGTGACGTGTGCTTATGAGGTTAAAACAGAAAGCTATGAGAAGATAGCGATGTCACAGGCTTTAGAGATAAAAATATTTCTCTTGCTGTGGAGAAAAATATGGTTTGATTTGATGGAGTGTGAAGTGAAAGCAGGATGTACTGAGAAATAAGGCTGGGGAGGGAAGCTGAGGACAGACCTTTGAATGACCTTAATACCACATTAAAGCTTTTGGAAGGTAATGGGAAATTGTTAGGTTTTTAGAACAGGGAATTGATATGATCTGAGCTATAATTTAGGAAGATTATCTGGCAGTAAAAGATGAGTTGGATAGAATAGAGGAAAAAAAGAAGGCAAGGAAATAAGAAAGAACCTAATTCAAATAAACCAGGCCAAGGCCTGGGGCAGTGGCTCAAGCCTATCATCCAAGCACTAGGAGGCCAAGGTGGGAGAATCACTTGAGGTCAAGAGTTTGAAACCAGGGCGGTGCCTGTGGCTCAGTGGGTAGAGCGCCGGCCCCATATACCAAGGGTGGCGGGTTCAAAGCCAGTCCTGGCCAAACTGCAACAAAAAAATAGCTGGGTGTTGTGGCGGTTGTCTGTAGTCCCAGCTACTTGGGAGGCTAAGGCAAGAGAATCGCCTAGGCCCAGGAGTTAGAGGTTGCTGTGAGCTGTGTGCTACCATGGCACTCTACTGAGGGTGATAAAGTGAATCTAGAGTTTGAAACCAGCCTGAACAATATATAGAGACCTCATCCCTACAAAAAATAAAAACAATTAGTTGGGCATGGTGGTGTGAGCTTATAGTCCTAGCTACTCAGAAGGGATGATGCTTGGAGGGCTGCTTGAGACCAAAACTTTGAGATTACAGTGAGGTATAACTAGGCCACTATACTCCAGCCTGGGTGACAGAGCAAGACCCTGTCTCACAAAAAAAAAAAAAAAGTTCACCCACAGCATAAATACGAGTGTCTGTACTTGAACAAGATTGGTGGAAACTGAAAGGCAGGGATGGATAGGAGACATTTCGTAGATAACAGTTAACCCTCTTTTAACAATTTATTTTTGTTTCTACTTTTCTTCTGTTGAAAATTCTTGATGGGGACCATGGCTTTAATTGGCTGAGATACAGAGTCCAGGTGCCAAGTACCACATTGATTTGTAGCATATTGAAAAAAAAAAGGCCAACTAGTTAATAAGCCTTAGAACATCCTGATCTTGGTACAAATGCTTGATGCTCTCATATTTTCTAACACTATATTTCATTTTAGGCAGTTGCTATATTACTGGGTAAGGACTTCAAAAAGAACTATGAGGTCATCCAATTAAGTTTGCAAACTCACCCTAGAAAAAGTGCTACATACCTCATTTCTGAATATCACTGCTGTCACCTTTAAAGTACTCCCCTTGGGAAGCTGTACATGGACACCAGTGCCCAGTCCACCCTTCAAAGCAGTTTTGGAGTTCTTCTGGAAGGACTATCAGAGCTGTCATTTTATGTGAGACCTAACAATTAAGTTCTTGAACTTACCATTGTGCGCTTATACTGACAGCACTGTACAAACAACTCTGTAAGGTTTCATCACCTTGGTAAATCAGTATCTCACAGCTGTGTTCATATGGATGTCTGGGAGTGTCTTGTTGAGTAGCATTCATTATTTTTGTTGCCTGTTTTTGTGTGCCATCTGACAACAGCGCTGATGGTCATTCCAGAAAAAGAATCCCAAAATTGCTTTAAAGGTGGACTAGGAGCTGGTGTTGGTGCATAGCTTCCCAAGAAGAATACTTCAAAGGTGACCATAGTGATATTCAGTAATGAGGTATAGAGTACTTTTTCAAGGATGAGTCCCCAGACTTAATAGTCAGACCCTACTTCATTCTCATTATTCTTATTAGCCAAATTTTAAAATAAATAAAGAATTAAAAAAATGGCAAAATCTACCATGTTTAACCACTACAGTGGCTGTGTGTGACTTTCCATCTCTATTTCTCATATTTACCATCTAGCTATCATTCATAGTATTGTCAGATTAAAGTTCTTATTTAATATTTAATCACTACTCAAATTTATATGGTGATTCCCTAATGCCTACTCTTGCAAAACCACAAATTTTATTTTCTTCTTGATATTCAAGACCTCCAAGTCCAGGTCCCATTCACCTGTGCAACTTTACCTTTAGTGACCTCTAAAACCACACCTCCACTCAGCCTAGCTGATCTCTCAATTATCTCCTATCTTCAGCTTGCACATTTGTACCTCAGTGTTTTGTTTCCAGGCTTTTCCCAGTTTCCCTGGAACTCCCTTCCTAACCCCTACTCTCATTTAAATTTTTCCTTGGCCTTTAAGGCTGACTGGATTCTACCTTGTCCATTATCTCCTCCCCTGGGTACTTCAGAGACTGTTGATCTCTGCATTTGCCAAAGTTATGTAGCATTTAGAGTGTGGAGCAGATAATCTGGCATTTAATTATCTGCTTTATTTTTATACCTGTTGGCTATATCTCTTTTCCAAGCAGACTAACATTTCCTTGAAACTGGGTTAACTATATCATGTGCTTCACCTGATTCCCCTCAACCTTTATTCTCTGCATTAGTCAGGACTATTTTGATTGCAAGTGACAGAACCCTAATTCAAATTAGCTTAATCTGGCTTGGCACCTGTAGCACAATGGTTATGGCACCAGCCACATACACTGAGGCTGGCAGGTTCAAACCCAGCCCAGGCCAGCTAAAAATCAACAATAACAACTGCAACCAAAAGATAGCTGGGCATTGTGGTCCCAGCTACTTGGGAGGCTGAGGCAAGAGACTCACGTCAGCCGAAGAGTTAGAGGTTGCTGTGAGCTGTGATGCCACTGCACTCTACTGAGGGAGACATAATGACACTCTGTCTTAAAAAAAAAAAAAAAATTAGCTTAATCAAAAAAGGGATTATCTTACTTAATGTAAATAAAGAGTCCATGATTAGAATAGGATATAGAACCATGTTTGAATCAAAGTGCTTAACATTGAGGCCAGGCATAGTGGCTCATGCCTGTAATCCCAGCACTCTGGGAGGCTAAGGTTGCTGTGAGCTGTGATGCCATGGTACTCTACCCAGGGTGACATAGTGAGATTCTGTCTTAAAAAAAAAAAATTAACTTAATCAAAATAGGGATTATCAGCTCGGCACCTGTAGCTCAGTGTCTAGGGCGCCAGCCATGTACATTGGAGCTGGCAGGTTTGAATCCAGCCTGGGCCTGCCAAACAGCAATGACAACTACAATCAAAAAATAGGCAGGGATTATGGCGGGTGCCTGTAGTCCCAGCTACTTGGGAGGCTGAGGCAAAAGAATCGCTTAAGCCCAAGAGTTTGAGGTTGCTGTGAGCTGTGATTCTAGAGCACTCTACTGAGGGTGACTCAAAAAAAAAAAAGTGCCTAACATTGTCATCACAAATTGTCTTAGGGAAGGTGATTGGTAGCAACTTACAACTTAAATATGAATTGTTTAGTAAACTCAACAGAAAAAAATGAATATATTTCTCCACGCTTCCAGAAAAAGACCTAAGGCCAGCTTCCATTGGCCAGGACAGAGTCCTATGATCACTACTGAGTCGATCACAGCAGCTCTGATTAATTAGGTCTGGGTTACATGATCAAGCCTTGAAGAGGGGATGTAGACAAAGAGTGGCCTCCATTGATTTTTTTTTTTTTTTGAGACGGAGTCTCACTTTGTTGCCTTAGGTAGAGTGCTGTGGCATCACAGCAACTTCAAACTCTTGGGCTTAAGCAATTCTCTTGCCTCAACCTCCTGAATAGCTGGGACTACAGGCACCCACCACAATGCCTAGCTATTTTTTAGAGACAAGGTCTTGCTCTGGCTCAGGCTGGTCTCAAACCTGCAAGCTCAGGCAATCTACCCGCCTTGGCCTCCCAAGTGCTGGGATTATAGGCTTAACCCACCACACTTGGCCTGGCTTCATTGATTTTTTTAAAGGAGAATCCAGACAGTCTTGCCCAAAGAGGAGGAGATTATTCTGGGCAGGCAAAAATAGTGGATGTCTGCCTTACATGTTTCAGCAATTTAGAACATGATAGAATCTCTTTCAAATATCTAAAAATAAACATTTTTTTTTCTTTTTTCTTTTTTTTTTTTTTTTTGCAGTTTTTGGCTGGGGCTGGGTTTGAACCTGCCACCTCCAGCATATGGGGCAATCACAGCAGCTCTGATTAATTAGGTCTGGGTTACATGATCTAGCCTTGAAGCAC
The DNA here is from genome assembly GCA_963574355.1 of Loris lydekkerianus. Taxonomy (NCBI): domain Eukaryota; kingdom Metazoa; phylum Chordata; class Mammalia; order Primates; family Lorisidae; genus Loris; species Loris lydekkerianus. Next base: position 4,205 of record CAUYPK010059140.1, on the reverse strand, counting down.
CCTACTCCTTTGAGCCATAGGCACCGCCCAAGATATACGTTTTTTTGACCAGAGTCTCACTTTGTAGTCCTCTGTACAGTGCGGTGGAGTCATAGCTCACAGCAACCCCCAATTCTTGGGCTTAAGCAATTCTCTTGCCTTAGCCTCCAAGTAGCTGGGACTACAGATGCCCTCACAAAGCCGGCCTTTTTTAGAGACCTCTCCTCTTGCTCAGGTGATCCACCCACTTTGGCCTCCCAGAGTGCTGGGATTACAGGCATGAGCCACCAAGCTAAGCCAAGATACACTTTCTATTGCATTGTTTCTATTTATTTTTGAAGCACCATGGTTAACAATGTGTGGGCACAAAGTGACAACTGAAAGAGTGGAGAGTTAATCTTTTTATTCTCCTTTTGTAAACACTGGAAGTCATGCCAAGCATAATTTACAATGAAATAGTATTACCAAATTAATCTTCCTTGGACTTTGAGGTGCATTTGAAAAGGATAGATTTCGTGTGATAGAAAGCATCTTAACTCAATCAAGCATTTTGTTCTTATTTCCTGTGCTGTTAGACACTGAAGAATCTCAAGAAAAAAGGCATTCATTCACACTATTTTGTGTTCAAATTAGAGAAAAAGTTTGGTAATAAGTTATAATAACCATAGTTTTTTAAAAACCCAATAATTTAGCTTTAATGTTTATAGCAACAAACAATGTTCTGTTTCTTTTCTTTTCAGATGTTGAATCTCTGCCCCACCTCAGAAAACTAGACTCAAACTGGACAGTAACTTTGGTGGCTGTCACCATGAGAAAAGAAGTCTGGGAGATTAATGGGGAGAAGCTGGTGGCTGTGAGTAGTAAAATAAGTCATCAACAGGTCACATGTCAATTTGTATATTAAGTAGGGAGAACCCAGAACTGTATATTAACTAGGAAGAACCCAGAATCAAAAGTTGAATGTATTTATAACTTATTTCAAGAGAAAAATATCAGGAAAAAAGCACCAAATTGTATTTTGCCAACAGAAGCAATATGATTTGCTGAGTGGTGACCAAAAAGGCACTACATGCTTGCAACACATCTGTGGAGTCAATAAGCAACCAAAGGTGTTTATCAAAACCAATCCACAAATTCATACAAATTTTGCATGCACAGGGCTAGAAATGAAAGCAATAGCCTCAGGAGTATATTTTTTAAATCCCATAGTAAACAGTTTTGTTAATAATCTACATGATGATAAAAAGTATGTGTGTTCATTTTTAATGAATTTAAACTGAAAAAGAGAATTGGGAGATAGCAAAAGAAGGAGAAAAATTGGAACTTTGAAGTCAGAGAGATCGGCATTCAATTTTCTACCACTTAACTAGGCATGACCTTGGCAAAGTTTTACATTCTTTCTAAGCCTCAGTTTTCCTATGAGTAAAATGAGAATAACAACAGTATGTATACCTCACAGGTTGTTATACAGATTACATGAGAAAATGCATGTGAAATATTTCGCACAATAACATGCGATTTAGTTTAGTGCTAATTATCAGCCATTTTATTATATTACTATTAACAGCTTTTCATGCGAGTCCGTTGAAGGGAAAAGGTGAGCTATCTAAATGTTTTAGTTTTGTGGAAGCAGGATTAGCAGTAAAGTGAATAGATTCAATGAGTCAAAAAACTTGACAGTACACTTTTATAAGCATAAATCAAGATGGATTGGGCTGGATTCTGGAGGAAAGAAACAGTAGTGGTGTCTCTTCTCTGTGTCAAGGGGCAGAGGATGAATGCTTTTGTGAACTTGGGGGTGGTGGTGTCTTGTTCTCATCTGTATCATATGTGCTGTGCCCCAAGACACTTTCGTGGAATGAATAAAAAAATGACTCAGGGACTCACTCATGAGGATGTATCCCCACTCAGAATTGTAACGTGATTCAATATCAGAATTTCATGAACAATCTGTAATTTTTAGAAAAGGAGAAATCTTGATAACCATACCTGTCTCCCTAAGTGACTGTTGGTGGTGGAATAAAATGTCTTAGCAGGATATGGAAACCTAGAAATTTCCAGTCAATACCTTAGCCTTGACTGTTATGTTGCCACTGCTTCCAGAATATTTGAGCCCTGGACAAATATGAAGGTACAATGAGCTGGGGGTTGTGTTCTAAAGGATGACTCATTTTCAAATTCAAATCAATGGAAGGCATGTTCAGTCTCCACCAATCAAAGCCTCCTTAGGTAGCTTTAAGTACATTTAAGTATGTTTAGTAAGTTTAGCTTTAAGTATGCTTCTCTTGTTCATTTTTCTCTTTTTAATGTGTTACTGTGATGTATTTTCTCTACATGTTCAGAGCTCCTGCTGGCTTCCATTTGGGAAAATTACTTAAATGTGTATTGAGACCATCTTCAAATAAAACCTTAGCAACAACAATGAATTTTAATCTAATAAATTTTAACATTAAAAAAAGACCGTATACATAGAGAAAGCAATATATGAAGACATAAGAAAAAGAAGCAAAATAGCTTTTAACAATTACTTAGGTGCTGTGGAAATATGATTGAAAAGTGGTTAGGGATTAAGATTGAGCTATAGGGCAGCAGCACCCGTGGCTCAAAGGGGTAGGGTGCCGGCCCCATATGCCGGAGGTGGCGGGTTCAAACCCCACCCAGCCAAAAACTGCAAAAAAAAAAAAAAAAAAAAAAAAAAAAAACCCCACAAAAAAACAAAAACAAAAAACTAAAAAGATTGAGCTGTAGATAAAGGGTCAACAATGGGGTATGTTGACATAGCTATAATATTACATGATTTTTTAAAAGTTGGATACATGAGAAATGGCTTGTTTTCTTTTAAATGACAGATGTATTTTGTAACTAGTAAACAACTAAATTTTGGATAAGAATTATTGGGAAACAGAAAGCTAAAAGAGAAAATTAGTTAAGAAGAATTAATATTTAAAAAGTAGAAAAAGAAAGATATGTGAGATTGGAAGACAGATTGAATAATGGAAAGAATAAACAAAAATATTGATGTTTTTTGCAGAACATAAAGTTTTAAAGAGGAATTGTGAGGTTATGGTGTTTGGGAAAGACAGGGACTCTTTAGTCCTCCATATCAAAGAGAAGCCAGGATTTCAAGCCCAGAGCCAGGAATTCTTTTGGGACTCTATACAGGCCAGCATCTGCCACCATAATTATAAAAAGTGTCATCTGACCAATCTCATGCTACAATGTTAGACTAGTGGTGTGAAACAAAACAAAATTTTATTTGCTTAACATCTTTTAAATAGGTGTTACTTCCCTTAGTAGAACTGCTGTGCTTGGTTGGGGAAGAAAGGAAACCTAAATCCTCATTTAATAGCTCTACTAATGTTCTGGCTATTATTTTTAAACCTATATATTTTCCCCCTTAAAATTCTCTGTCTTCTTAAAAGTTTTTGTTTTCTTCTTCTTTCTTAGGTAGTTCAACAGCTTTTAAAATTCTCTCTTATTAGAATTGCCAGATATTTATTAGAAATTCTTTAGATCTTGCCTTTAGAATGCATAATTAAAAATTCTAGTTGTAACTTTTCTTATAATCAGAACAAAATAATTTGCCTTTAATTTCTGCGGGACCTGGTTTCTAAGTATTTCTTTTTCCTGTTATAACTGAATATAACTTCTTATTTCAGGAGCAAAATATAGTGAGGAAGAAAAGATATATTTGGCAATCAAACCTAAATTTATTTATTTATTTATTTTTTATTTTTTTGAGAGAAAGTCTCATTATGTTGTCCTTGGTAGAGTGCTATGGCATCACAGCTCACAGCAACCTCGACCTCTTAGGCTTAAGCAGTTCTCTTGCCTCTGCCTCCCGAGTAGCTGGGACTACAGGTGCCCACCACAACACCTGACTGTTTTTGTTGTTGTTGTTGTTGTTATTGTTGTTTAGCAGCCCTGAGCCAGGTTCGAACCCATAAGCCCCAGTGTATGTGGCCAGTGCCCTAACCACTGAGCTATGGGTGCTGAGCCCAAACCTAAATTTAATTTTAACATTTTCCCTGGGGACAAAATAGGGATGAAAAATAAATTATACATGTCTATAATTCTTTTCTTTTTTTTTTTCTTTTTTTTTTTTTTATTAAATCATAGCTGTGTACATTGATATGATCATGGGGCATCATATACTAGCTTCATAAACCATTTGACACATTTTCATCCCAATATTCAACATAGCCTTCCTGGCATTTTCCCAGTCA